>PVLA01007163.1:0-110089 GCA_004027455.1 Hydrochoerus hydrochaeris | reverse complement strand
CATGTTATGTTCCAGTTGTTTCTTTCTGCTTTTCCTCTTATTTAATTGCTTATCCTACCTGGTGGTTTCTTTCTGTTGTTGTTTTGGGGATTGTGGTCATTTTTATCTCTGTCTAGTATGTGTTTCAGTACTCTTTCTAGGGTTGGTTTGGTGGACATGAATTTCTTCAGTTGTTCTTTGTCATGGAAGTATCTTGTTTTTCCATTCAATTTGAATAAAAGTTTTGCTGGGTACATCAGTCTGGGTTGAAGGTTGTTTTCTTTCAGGGCTTGAAATACCTCACTCCAAGCTCTTCTTGACTTGAGGGTTTGTGCTGAAAAGTCTGCCATGATTCTAATGGGCTTTCCTTGATAAGTGAGTTGTGTCTTTTCTCTGACAGCTTTTAATATTCTGTTTTTATGCTGTATGTCTGAGATCTTAATTATTATGTGTCTGGGTGTGGATTTATGTTGGTTGTGACTGTTTGGTGTTCTATATGCATCACTTATTTGCATATCAGATTCTTTCCCCATGTTTGGGAAATTTTCTACTTTTATTTCTGTAAATACTTTATGTATGTCATTTGCCTGGACTCCTGTATCTTCACTAATGCCCATTATTCTTATATTGTTGCTCCTGGCATCATCATGAAGCTTCTGGATTGTCATTTCATGCTGCTTTGTTATTTTCAAAAGTTCTGTCCTTTCCTGATCACTAATTGTGATCCTGTCCTCAAGGTCTGAAATCCTATCCTCAGCTTCCTTTAGGCAGTTTTGCACGCTTTCAATAGAATTTTTGGGTTCTTGGATGTCTCTTTGAGTTTGTTTCATGAATTCTGCTTGTTTTCTATATTGTTCATTCAAAGTTTTAATCAGTTTCCCATGCTCATGTACTTTTTTCTCTATTTCTTCTTTAGCTGCATTCAACAACTCCTTTACTAAAGTTGTTATTTCTATCTTTACATGGGAGACTACTTCTAATTTGATTTCCTCTATAGCCTGATGCAGTTGTTTTTTTATTATACTCACTATCTTTTCAGAGATTCCCGGTGTGTTACTTTTGGGGTTCTCTATTTCAATGTCTCCTATACTTGCTTCTGGTGAACTGTATGTTTGAGCCTGCATTTTGCTTTTTAGTTTTGTCATTTTCACTCTGCCTGGTGTTTTCTATGTGTAGGAGGGGATCACACACACTCTTTTCAGACACAACAAGGTCATACATTTAGTTGTAGGGGGTTTTACTACTGGCCTCTATTTTAGGGGTATATTCATCACATTGATACAGTCAGTCCGGTGTAGTCCAAAGTTCGCCACCTGGGAGCAAAATTCCACATTTTCTCACACTAACTGGATCCCGCTGAGGTCTTCTGATGTTCCAGGTGGGAGTGTGGGCCCAGCTGAAGCAGTCCAGGGCAGTTTTCAGTCTTGGACGGGCCTCTTCGATGTTCCCTGTGGCAGGGCGCGCCCACAGTGGAGGTTCTGGGCAGCTTACCCCTGATGCAGGCTTCCGCTAAGTTCCGGCTGGCAGGGCGGGCCCACGGTGGAGTTTCTGGGCAGCCTACGCCTGATGTAGGCTTCCGCTAAGTTCCCGGTGGCAGGGCGGGCCCCCAGAAGCCTATTTCCAATCTGTTACCATCCACTCATTCACCCCACACATGTTAGTGAGCATCTACGTTATGCCTGGCGTGTGTGCGGTGCTCTTACAAATGCGAGGACAGAGGCTGATTTGTGCCAACTTAGATCCACCCAGGCAGCATCCTGCGCTTAGGGTGGAGGCTGGATGTGTCGCTCAGATGCTGGCTTGAACTAAAGACCTAGGGAGGGATTCTCCTTTCCCATCCCCATCACATCCCGTGTCCCTTGTCCCTGTGCTGCTGAGACACTGTCACCTGCCCCTACTGTACTCAGTGCTATTATATACATCGTTTTTATTGTTTTAACACAGCTTCAAGAAGATCCAAAAATTGCTTTTTTTCCTGGGTGGAAATAGTTAAGATGATACAAAAAGAAAATTATAGGATTTATATAACTCATATTAAAACATGAAAATACTGAAATTGTGGTAGGGAGAATAGACCTTTTCTCTTCCGTAAACCTCAAACATATACTTTGTACTTTATTCACGCTGATACTTAACATTTTCAGGAAAAAACTAAATGTAAGCAAGAATGTGTAAGTTATAAGACATTACAGAAAGTAATAAACAAAAGTCAACAGTTACATGTTATAAAAAATTAGAAAAAAACACAAAAGCTGAAAATCTCTAAGAAAATAATAGGTTAAAAATCAGTTAGGACATTAAGCTTACAGGAACCCATCTGAATCTAAAAGTCACAGGAAACAGATAAGAAAGATTAAGTTGTATTTTTGGGGAATGCAAGCAAAAATTAGAGTGGTCAAGGCAAGCTTGAAGTCAGGTGGTAGGATTTAAAGCAAAGCAGCATTAAGTAAGATCATGAGAACAATTCTATTGTCACAAAAATAATATAAAGTGAGGATACAACCATTGTATTCACTAGATTGCTCCTTATTTGTGCATAAAGCATAAGTTCTTAAAAACACAAGGAAATATCAACAGAATCTGCCCTATTTGGTTTGTGAACAATTTCTTTCTTTTATAAATATGATCAAAAAGTATGATCATTCATTATTTGACTAATGTAATAATTCTGAGTATTTATATATCTTACTCTTAGGCTAAATCTCTTCTTACGAGATTTGTCCATAAGAAACAAAACCCTTCATTTCTAAAACAAAACTTATAAAAATTACATTTAATAAGCAATAGAAATAAAATTAAGTATAAAATATAGGGTAAACTAAGAAATAAAACTGTGAAAATCAAAACGCTATTCTAATCTGCTATTATACCACGAAGGTAATAAAAATATGATTACATGTTATTTAGCAAATAGAAGTGTTAGTAAATATTGTAGGCATTAGAATCAAAGATGCTTTCTCTGCCCCAGTCACCTATCACGCCATAGGAACGTATACCCACTGTGGACTTCCTTCTTCTCCATCTCACTGGTGTCCAGCTGCCATTATTTGTAGGGGCCTGGGGAACCCATGAGTTCCTTCTCTGTAACTCCTTCTCTTAGAGTCTTCCCTGTCTCAGAAAACAGCATCACCATCCCCTGCTATCCAAGTCACAACTTAGGAGGTAATTTGCCTCTTTGGTTGGTATTACCACCAGAATATACCCTGGACTCGATTACCACCCCCACCACCTGTTAACCTGTTCAAACCAGTGTTGTCACTGGGTTGTCATTGGCCCTCCAGATCTAATCACACAGTCCTCCCGCTGTCTGCTCTGCTTTCTACACCTTTCCTTACCAGTACAAAAACCAAAATAACCTTTGGACAGCAGTGGTTTTCCAAAGTACTTGGAATAGCGTTCAGATTCCTCGTGGTCCAGGAGGCTGTGTATGAGGTAGTTTTGCCGGTAGCATCTTGTTAAACTTTCCTCCTCCTCCTCAGTATATTCTGGACCAAATCAGTCTCTGTCTCTGTCTCTCTCTGTCTCTCACTCTCTCTGTCTCTCTCTCTCTCTTTCCCTGAAGCATAGTAACTTCATTCCTAGCAGAGGACCTTGTACTTGCTATATTTTTCTACAAAGAGCACTCTCCTTTTTTTCTTTTCACAATCGTCTCATTAATATCATTCAAATCTTAATTCAAATGTTTCTTTTTTAGGTGCATTTTCTGAATACCAGAGCTCACTAGCCAGTCACAGTTTCTCAGTCACCTTTCTCAGCCATATTACCTGGTTTATATTTACCATAGTACTAGTTACTGTATGAAATGACCTTTTTGTTTAATCTAATGTGATGTTCCTTTACCTGTCCAAAATCAAAGTTTATGAGAATAGAGACCTTGATTCACTCAGTGTCTGGAATAGCAATAGTATGTCTTCTAGTAGGTATCAAGTGAATACTTTTGAAGACATGAACCCCTAAAGCTAATTATCCATACCTTTTAATGCCTTATATATGTTTTTAAACATTTTTTTCTGGTGAGTCATTTGCTTATTATGTTCTTACACGGTAAGAAGCAGAAGTTTTTAGCCTTAATACTTACTTTATTTCTATTTTAGTGATTGTTTCCTGTTTCTTGTTCAGGAAGAGAATGGATAGCTTCATGAATACTCTCCTATATTTTCTTGTAGAAGGGTTGTCATTTCAGCTTTTACCTTTCAGTCTGTAATCCATTTCAAATTGATCTTTGTACCATATGTGGTACAAAAGTAATTATTAAGTTCATTTTTCCTTGCATGGATATATAATTCTAGCACCAAAAAATCTGTTTCCTTGCTGAATTGAGAAAACCTTTGTAAAAGTCACCTTTATAAAAAAATCAATGGCCTTATAAGAAGGGTCTATTTTTAGGCTTTATATGTCTTTCCATTGATCTATCTGTTTATTCTTATGCCAATACTACCCTAGGTTGATTATGGGAGCTTCATAGTAAAGGTTGAAGCTTGTGTTTCCTCCAATGTTTTAGTTTCATTTTCCTGATCATTTTGGTTATTTGTATTTTTACATAAATTTAAAAGTAAAGTCATCAATTTATGTACAGAAATCTAGTTGGAATGATAAATAGGATGCCATGGACTCTAAGTCTTCTGGGAAGAGCTGACCCTTTGATATTAGTAATTTTGCTAGCCTTCAGGGATTCTATTAGGAACCTAAAATATATCTCGACAATAGTTCATAGTTTCAAATGCAGAAGCCATGCACAACTTTTGTTAGTTATTCCTATTTTATAGTTTTTCTTCTATGTGTTTTGTTACTACTACAATTGTCTTATAAATTTTATTTTTCAATTTCATACAAGTATAAAGAAATAAAAGTGATTTTGTATATTAAAGTTAGCAAATGTTCTTGGTTACTAGAATTACTCATTTTTGGAATCTTTTTAACAGAACATTTCATCTTGAATGGAGTTTCTTTCTTTTCAAACTTTAAGTCTTGTCTATCTGCTGTTGGGAAGTAGCTGGGGAGGACCCTGACTGTTAAAAATCTCCCCTTCTATTATCCTTCTCCTGTAGATTCAGCTTTGCCCTGCTTGTTACTCTTTCTGAAAATAGCTGTTTTGTTTACTTTTGTTTGGTTTTCCAGTTGTTTATAATAGCAGATCTCACCCAATACCAGTTCTTGCATCATGGCCAAATGTGAAATTTGCCTTTATTTTTGAAGTGTGCTTTCTCTGGATATGTATTGATAGTTTTATTGGGCAGGTTTTCTTTTTCATTGTTCAGCATTTTATAGATACTATTCCATTGTTTGTAAAGAGAAGTAAGCAGTCATTTATATTCTTGCCCCCTATATTTAATGTATCATTTCTCTCTGACTGCTTTCAAGATTTCAGCTTTATCTTGTATTCAAATCTCTATGGCTTTGTTTACATGCCATGGGTTTTGTGATCCTTGAATTGCTATGCATAAGCATTTCAACAAGTTTGAGGACTGGAGGCCATTATTTCTTTAAACATTATCTTGCCCAATCTCTGCTTTTCTTCTTTAAAATTTGAGCCAGGTATATGCTCAACTACTCTAAATCAAATTGTTTTTTCTTTTTGTTTTGCTTTTTCTCAAACTGGATCTATAGGTTCTTGCCTACACTTTTACATTGTCTCATTTGACACTCATGGCCTGTGGATTTCTAAAATATTTCTCCTATTATTCACACTGAATGATTTTTGTGGACCTGTATTTCAATTTACTAGTTCCCACTTTTTCTGTTTGCATTTCTTTCTTTCTTTCTTTCTTTCTTTCTTTCTTTCTTTCTTTCTTTCTTTCTTTCTTCTTTCTTTCCATCTCCACCCTGTTTAGTAAATGTGTTCATCTCAGATTTTGTACTTTCCAGTTATTGAATTTTGATTTTTATGAAGCCACCAGTTTTTACTAACATTCCCTGATCATTTTGTTCATCTTTGAATATTAATATCATAATCATCTTTTGATCTGGTTTTTAGGGGTTTTTTGTTTGTTTGTTTGTTTGTTTTTACTGTGAAGTGAGGAACATTTTCCTGTTTCTTCACATCTAGTAATTTTTATTATGTTGTACACATTGTAAATTATATATTGTAGAGACTCTATATTTGTTATCCTCCAGAAAATTGCCAATTTCTGTTAGATTGACTCTATTGATATTCTAAACCCTGTCTCCTGCAGCAGGCTACAACGGAAATATCTGGTTAGTTTTGTTTGTTTTTAGCCTTCTAGTTACTGTGATGTGTGGAGTGCTTTGAAATTTGTGCCTTGCTTATGCAAGCAGCCAGGCATTTGGCTGAGATTTGCCTGCCTGTGCTGCAGTCCTTTCCTGTCGGTCCTTATTACCATTCAGCCTCTCTAGTGATCAGAATGAAATTTGTTTTGGGACTCTTCAAGCCAGCAGGAGCGCATCTTTCTGCCTGAGTTCTAGCCACCCATCCCTTAAGGGCCAGGGAGAACTTTGCAGTGAAAAGCTTTACAAACCCTCATCTTACTCGTGACAGTCCTTTCTGCCAAGGATCTATATTCCTCTGCCTTCCGTCCACTCTTGGTTGCTCTTCAGTACCGTTAAAGAGTGGGTGCACTCTGTGTGTCCACATAATCGCAGGGTGCACTCACGTAATCTCTAAGGTGTGTTATTTTTGTACTACTCTATAGTACTACACAAAGATTTCTTTTTATTCGGCTCAATTTATATTTTGTAATTCTTATTCACTTGATCTCTCCATTGCATGAGATACCGCCGGATGCTGCTCATTCTCCATCTTGCTCTTGAAGAATCCAGTACTGCTGTTTTGGTCCTGTGCGCCTTCATTCTGCGTTCCTCTTCGCAGGTCCCTCCTCCTTTGCCTTCCTTAACCATTTACCTTTCTGTCCCTTATCCAGGTCTCCTCTTCCTGTGCTACCCCTTCCGTCCTCACGGATCTCACCTGTTGAAGTGTCTCAGATGTGAAGTTGAAAGTGTGGACACCTCTTCAGAACTTTCAGTTAGCACCGGAACCCCTTGTTTCTCTTCCCAAATCCTGTTCTTGATGAGTGCTACCATGCTCCACTCGCTGCCCTCCTCTTCATCATCCCCCGCACTCCACCTTCAAGCCTGCTACATTTTACCCCTTTCATTTCTCGTGTTGATTTCTCTTTGTGGTCACTGTCATTATCTCAACAGAGGTGGCAATAGTCTCTCATTACTACAATATTCTTATAAATAGGCTTACTTTTTTTCAAGTTTTCTTTCTTTGAATTCATATTCTGCTATCCAGAAACCTTCCAAAAATGCAAACATTATGGTGCTACCTCCTTTTCTGTAAACTGTGACTGAGTGAATACAGTCCTAGCAGCTAATGTGGCTTACAGGTCTTAGGTGTTCTGGCCCCACTGAGAGTTGCAAGCCCAGCTCACCGTCTCCTAGCAGTGCTGAGCTTTAGACATGGGGACAATGTTCTGCTGCGAGAGCTCACCGTTCTTGCCCTTTGTACAGTATTTTGTTTTCTGTGGGAGGCTGGATCATTCTTTTTTCATTCAAGTGACACCTCCTCGAGAAAACCCCTGAGCCTCCAAGGTGGGCTGTTATTCCGTGGTGGCCCTGGGCGTCCTGTGTTACTCCTCATCTCAGAACGTCCCACGCTGTCCCACACCTTCCTCTTGGCTTGTTTCCCTTTCCGCTAAACCGTGGGCTCCTTGAAACTAGAGCTGCGCTAGCTCAGTGAGAAGGTACATGGTATAAACAGGTATAAAAATGTTTGATTGGGATTGAGTAAATAAATTCTATTTTACAATAAAATTGGGAAATATTTAGGGTGAAATATGAATTTTTCATCTTATATCATACCACAAGCCAAAATACCTTTCATATGGCTATAAGAATTGAATATTATTTTTAAAATGAGGTGAATGTTACTATCTACTTTATTCTTTGCCAAGCAGAGTTTTTAAAGTTAAGCAATGGCAAAAACCACTAAAGAAAAGCAATAGTTCTGATTAAAATGTGAATGTTGTATTTAAAAACTACGATTAATACATTAATACTTATTATTTAAGTATGCTTTATTTATTTGGTTGAGAAATAACTGCTGAGAGGATATTATGTGCCCAGTCCATGTGTTCCTGTTCTCATGGAATTTTACCAAATAAATTAACACACTGTTGTTATGTCTCACTTTTAGGAAAAAACACAAAAAATAAGATATCATATGGTGCATAAATTTATAAAAGCATTCAGAAACCTATGAAAACCACATCAAAGATAGGAAATTAAAGTTGCAAAAGAAGCTCAAGAGATGTGAGCTGTTACCACTGTGTTTTATAAGAAAACACTGTGTTCACATTATTACCAACCATTTGAGACTTTATGGTTTTTTCGTTTACTTTTACATAGGTTATACATATTTACAGGGCAGACTTCCAAGGTATTAGTACTCACAGAACAAAACCAAGCTCCCTTCTATCCCTTCACCTCCGCCGTCTTGCAGACATGGCTGCCAAATTTCTATCAAAAACATTTTTATAAATGCTAGCCAGGGTACAATTAAAGAGTACTCTTTTACACTGCTAAAATACGAGAGATGATTTAATCTTTTTGGAAATAAAGTTGTCAACATACATCAAGTCTTAAGTATACATTGTAACTTAATAATTCTAATTTTGGACTCTCTCCCAAGAAAATAGATAAATGATAGAGGTTTATGGATTTATATGGACACCACAATATAATTATTTGAACTTTAAAAAAAATCTATGTATCCAAAGCTGGCCCATTACAGAACAGTCTACACTAAAATGAAGTATTACATAGTTATGTCTAGCTCAAAGTATATAATTTTGAGTGGAAATGTAAAATATATCAGTGCAATGCCCATATTTTTCTGTTTCAATGTAGTGTCCCAGCTCCTAGAACTATTTCTTCTACACTCTTGACACCCTCCACAAATATGGGTGCCATTAATAAGTTGCATCCCTTGGGGCTAAGGATGAAGCTCAGTGGTAGATCACTTACCTAGCATATGTAACACCCTGGGTTCCATCCCCAGTACACGTAGACAAAACTGGAAGAGCTTGGAAGTTGTGGAATTAGCCAGGACTGATCTCTTACTTGATCCTAAGAATCACCTGGGAAAAACTTGTCAAAAAAACCCCAAAACCTATATTCCCAGGCCAGATTCTAAATAGAAAATGTGAAACTCTGTTTTAATAAGTACCTCAAAATCTGATAAATACAAAGTAAATCTGTAAGCATTTAATGAAAAATTCAGGAAATGCTTGAGTAGTGAAATGTATACAAGATTTCAACAGGATTTTATAGAAGTGATTGAGGAAACATATGGTCAGGTTAAGAAAGACTGGAGAAGCCAAAAGAGGGAGAAAATTTCTAACATTCAAAAGAGGGAGCAATTTGTAATATGTCCTGGAACAGAGAGAGCAGGTTGAAGAAACAGGCACCAGAGTCACCAGACAGGGTCCAAAACTGCCACAGACACCGTGTGTGGAGTCTGAGCAGCAGGCAGACCCCCTCTCTACTGGAGAAGAGCCCTGGAGGAGCCCCGAAGGCTTCCAGCCTCCACTGCCCCCCAGGGCACCCAGTTGGCTGGGCCCAGCCAGATACCAGATGCCCTGGGAAGTAGGACAATGAAGCCTGCAGAGTTACATCTCCCAGAGACACACAGAACCCAGCAAAGACTGTGCGGAAGGGAGCAATAGGCAAACAGGCTTAGGCTTAGCACCTGTCCTGTGGCTTAGGACACCAGATCACACCCTCATGTGACCCAGTATGGACTCTTTTAAAGAGAGTAAAACCTGTTATTAATGTTAAATTCGTTTCCAGGGAATATCTGTTTAACTTGGTTGGTTTTTCGCCCTGGAGCATTGGAGGCTAATGGACTGCACTGTGCCTGGCAATCCTATGTAAGTGCTAAGTGATCATCAATGCAAAGTCCAAGCCCTACCTCATTTTAGACGGTGGTCAGCTAGAGGTAGTAGGATGCATGCAGAGAAGTCTGAAGGCGAATCAAAGCCCAACAGAGCAGCACGGTTGGCCACTTGTGCTAATGTGAGGACTCCTGCAATCAGTTCAGTGGCCACCTTCCACATTTAGCCAGTTTCCCAGCAGGATTGTGCCTTGTTAGGATTTTCATAGTGGGGCTAAGTGAGGGTGGACCCTTGACTGTAATATAGAAAGTTATATTTTTAGTTAGTGAAAAAAAAAGATACTTCTTTCAAAAGTTATTGTTCCACTGGACATAGTGTTCTTGCTACTTTCACATTCTCTGCCTAACGAATAAGGGTGTTTAAAACGCGACTGGTGCTGAGATGGGCAATTATGTCTCTTATGGAAAGAGAGCTTTGCGGAGGTCCTGTTACGTGGTGTGAAAAGGCCTAGCACAGCAAAATGAAGCCCCAGACTTTACCATGTCTGGTGCTACAGCCTGACATCCACCTGCCTGTTTGCCCAATGCTCTTGATGCTGTATGTGGTCATTTGCTTTCTGGTCTATGTTCATGATTTTTTTTCTCTCCTTGGAATGTTCTCCATCTCCTATGTGAACAACTTTTATTTTATGGAAAATTTCTACTTATTCTTTAAAACCCTTATCACACCCACACTTCTTCTAGGAAGCCTCCTTCGATCCTACTACCATCCCACTGTATTCTTTTTTATATTTTTTCTTTTTTTTTTATACTGGGGATCAAACTCATGACCTCACGCTTACTAGGCAGGTGCTTATGTTGCTGAGCTAAATCCCCAGCCCAATCCCACTGTGATCTGCCCCATCTTTTGGTATAGAACTCTTCATGTCCATCTATCAGTTGCATGACCTTCAATATGTCTTGATTGATAATACATCTTTCCCTGTTTAGGTGACCAGGGATAATGTTCTAATCTGTCATTCCATATCCACCCCCCAGTCTTATGCTGGACACATGATAGGTGCTTGGTAAATATTTCATTGTGCAGACTTCAGGGAGCTAACAGTTAAAACTGTGAAACAAAATAAAATCTCCAAGAAAAAAATTTATTTTGACTTATTTAAGATGTGAGGATAAATTCACAGAAAAACATTTAAAAAGTCCACTGTTTATATTTTCTATTTCTGAAAATACAGTACTTAGGAATGTGGTCTGTTTTCCATGTCCCTTTACCACTTTAACTTACAGGTAACAAATCTTCACTAAAAATGGAGTCATTGTTGGCTCATTCTTGTTGAAATTCATATAAGTCACTGCTAATTTGAACTGTATGAAATCACTGTTTTGTGTGTCAAAATTGTCAAATATTGGCAATTTATAGGATTCAACCTAAATAAAAAGGATTAGGAACCAACTCTCTCCCTTGTATCTGCTGTACACTTCACGGTCTATTTCTTGGATGAGTAACTTTATAGTTGGTAATGCAAACATACACATTTTATTAACTACAGGTCAGCTGAGGGAAGGCTGCTTCCTCAGAAGGGGATGAGATGCCAGCCCAGGGCCTAACTAAGCAAAGGCTGGAAAGCAACTGCCAGCCGTTGGAAGAGCCTTAGATGGCACTTTTACGATCTGTAGAAAAGTCAAGGCTATCACTAAACCCATGTTCACTCTCAACTTCCAGCTGCATCACAGCTTGAGGGTTAAAATAATGAAACATCATCAAATTGCTCATTTGGACATTTGGGCTTAGCCCACAATTGAATTTTCAAGAAGTTGATTACATTTCTCTCTTTGGGTATAGGAAACCATTCCTCTTACATTATCTAATTTATTGAACATGTTTTGGACCTTGCACACTTTTCCATTAGTCATCCTTCAACACATTTAGCACAGATAAATAAGGCAATGTTTGATGTTAATGAGCGTTGTTTCCTAGAGAAATAGCATCCCAAGATGGCGGGACAGTGGGAAACCAATGCCAGAATTTCCGAGCTTGGATCTCTGAGCCTGTCCTCCTCTGCTCCAGCAACCTAGATCTGATTAGAAAAGTTTTACCTGTGCTTAATAGGAATTTTGATTTTAAGATGAACTTCACTGTTAGTATGTGTGTCAATGTTCATATTCTTCTTATTGCTGTCTCCTTAATTCCCTGTAACTTTTCAGCTTAAAAGACTCTTCAAAACTAAATGTGCTGAAAATATCATTTAAAAATAAAAATTAAAAAAAAAATGCATTTAGATTCTGGTGCACAACAAATTCCCTGTGAAGAAAAGTTCCAAATTTGTGACTATTTGCATTTCCATAAACAGAGAGAATCTTTGTCTGTGCTTATTATGTGACAAAGAGCAGTGTTAGAAATAGGGTGTTTCGAGACTCTAATTATGGATGTGTCCCCGTTCCTGTTAAGCGCTTACAATGTAAAACTCGTACTTTGTGTTCAAGAGCTTTTTTCCCCTAGAAAAGCTGGTGTCTTAAAGAATTTTAACTAACATTGACCTCATTACAGTAATTAAAATATTTTTAAAAATGAAACAGGTGCTGAAGTTCTTCTGTATGCAGGAAGCTGAGCCTGAGGTGGAGATGAGCCTGAAACATTGAGGGACCCCCAAGGGTTAACTGGCAGGAAGGGAAGACAGCCAGCGAGAACGGGCAGAAGGGGGTGAGCAGCAGTGCAGGCCCACCGAGGCCTGAGCCAGGCCCTCTGTGAGCGCTGTGGCACACACCATTCGTTAGAGCCTCCAAATCAGGTCAAAGGTAGCTTTCCTTAGACCCCTTGTTGGTCAGGGACTCTGGGTTACTGCTCCTGGGTTCTCACAGCTGCATGCAAGGCCCAGGTCCCAGATGTGTCATAGAAAGAGCAGAGAAGACCCGGTGGTCTAGGACTAAGGCAGGGAAGACAGGTCAGGGTTAAAAACTGGCTGGGAAAGTAGGTGTGACCCATCACCATGAAGCACATTTTGTCCTGTCTCTTCAAGGCAGTGCACCCTACGCTGTAAGGTGAAATTTTTCTGCTTTTTTCCTGCTTTTACTTGGCTTAACTTACCCTATAGAGCCTGTTTTTTCCTATCTTTAATAAACATGAAACTTTGCCACCATTTATCGAACAATCCTTTGCTCAGGACAGAAAGAACCTAGAAAATCACTTCTAGAAAGGCACTCCAGCAAACAAACTCACCAACAGGTCCACAGATGATTTGCAGGTATCTGATGTTCTTTGGGCCTAGAGAAGAATTCAGACACCACCATTTTAGGATTGGAGCCAACACTGCTCATGTTTCTATCATGACAATTTATTAAAATTCAATAAGGTTACACCACTTCGGGCTGGGGATTTAGCAAAGCTGCATAAGTGCCCACCTGGCTGTCAGTTTGATTCCTGGTACAAAAAAAAAAAAAAAAGATGACACTACTTTCCTAATTGCACCAACCACTTTCCAAATACTTAGTCTCCTGTTGTGTGGATACCACAGGGTGTTTCAGTCAGAATTACCGGAATATATGGAAAGGTCATAATAAGATAGAACTATAGAAAATGTTGAAGCGCAGGGTACACAACCTCACCCTCCGAGGGTCTGCTGCCTTCCTGCCACCTGCCACCTGCCACCTGCCATCTACCACCTGCCAGGAGGAGGCGCGACTGCCAATCACCTAACTCTCTATCCTCTCTCTTTCCAAACTGTGGGAAATCTCATTTTTGTTTTTCTCCTTAATTCTATTTCTATTTTCACTTATCAATTGTACTGATACAATTTAGTAAACCATAAATGGAATCAATAGTAACTGAAGATTTTTCCCCATTTTTCAAAATACAGATCAAGCTATGAGGAAGTATTTGTATTCGTCTCACTGATTTAGTTACTGTGAAGGAAAACTAGTTGTTTTCAAATTAAAACATTATGTAAACTTCCATATCCTGTCACATTTGGCCAGGAAAAATTTACTGGCAAACACTAAAATTATATTATCTGTTATTTTAAACATAACAAATGAAATATTTTCGAGTAAGCCTACTCCAAACTCAGGCATGCTTGCTAATAAAATCCTCTGCTGTGTGAGTCACCTGCTTCAGTTATTCAGTGAACACTGCTCTGGTGGCATGAGTCCACACTATTTCCTATGGGTGTTTATAATATAGACTGTACCACTTCTAAAACATTTCCAAACAAGCTCTACCAGCCTTGAAAAGTAATTTCTTTAGCAGTATAGCATTCGTTGTTCTTTTTCTCTGTAATCTCAGTCAAAATCTGGCCTTGCAAAAACAATTTGTGAAGCTTCTGGGTATTATTGGTACTCAGTTTGGTGTTCAAAGCCTACATAGAAAGGTGGAGCTTAAGCAAATCTTCCTTATCACACTCGGACCTCCCCCAGAGCCTCTGGGAAGAGAAAGACACACCTGTGTTCATGGGCTCCTGTACACAGGGGCTGAACTAAATCACAGATTTGTGCATTTTGCAGTTTTATAAACATGACAGAAACAGCTGCACCATGTAAGAATCATGTTCTTGCAGTGCACATGACACTGAAGAAAGATTTCTATTAAGAGGTACCTGTCCACAAGAGCCCTCACCTACTCAGTGTGGCGCTGTGACTTCTCAGGCCAGGACTGCTTCTTCCACCCATCCCTTTATCATCCGTTGAGTGACACGTGTCTTTCTGAGATTCGGGCCATACCACATTCCACCAGAAGTCCTTGGCCAATTGGGAAACAAATTGACTTGTGGACAAGGGGTGATCAAAGTGTACAACGATGCCTAAATTAAATTGATTGCGGTAAAAGACACATTTCTATTCATCCCACTCATGATACTCCGTCTTGCTTTGAGCATGCTTATCCCATCCCTCTTGCCACTTGCAGACGCAGTTACAAAATTCCTCTTTTGTGGGTATCTTTCAAGTTATTCAAAAATACAGAGAACGCTGCTGCCAAGTACCACCCAAAAGAAAGGCAGGTTTGTAAAAACATTGCACCATGTCCTCACTCACCTTATCCATGTCTGCTACCATGAGACATCTGGCTTTTCCCCCAGAGTCCAAATGACCATGAGTGTAAACATTTTGAATTCCTTCAGGACATCGAGGCATCCACAACAGCACAACCTAAGACACCAAAGAGAACTTTTGGAACTGCTTCAGAAAGTGGCAAGAACTATAAGTGTGTTCCAAGTTAAGGAGAGTATTTTGAGGAGGGGTAAAGGTAGTGCCTTTGACTATAGAAATTTCTGTTTTATTTTATTATTTTAAAGAGAGGAAAAACAAAACAAAATCCAACCCCCAAAAAGAAAGGAAAGAGACAAATAACAATAACAAAACCCCAAAACAATAACAATATAGGCTTTCAAAATCAGGTGGTAGGAACTTAACAAAGGTTATAATTTTGCATAATTATCTTCAATAGAGTTACTTAGATTACCAGATATAGACATGCAACATTGCTCTAATCCTATGAGTGTTAGCTGTTTTGTTTCAAGAACTAATAGAAGTGGTAGTACAATCATTGTAGCTATCTTAAATGTATATATACAATTTATGCTTTTTTCTTTTCCCTTCCTTCTTCTTTTCCCTATCTGAGTTATTTTCCCCTTTTCTTATCCTTTCATAATATTTATTGAAGATCTTGGATTTTATTTACTGTTTCAGTTTCTTACACTAGGAAAACAATATGATATTTACATATGTGAGTTTGATTTCACTTATAAGTATAGTATCAAGTTGCATCCATTTACCTATAAAAGCCTCAATATGATCCTTTTTATAGCTGAGTAGTACTCCACAACTTAAAAATATCACTTTTTTTAATCCATTCCACAGTTGATGGGCATTTGGATTGTTTCCAAGATTTAGCTATGACAAATTGTGCTGCTACAAACATGAGTGCACATATATCACCATGTTATAATGTTTTCAGTTTTTCTGGGAAAATGCCAAGAAATGAGATAGCTGGGTCAAATGGAACCTCCAACCCCAGCTTCCTGAGGAATCTCCAGACTGACCTCTACAGTGGGTGCACCAGTCTACACTCCCACCAACAGTGCAGAAGAGTTCCCTTTTCCCAACAGCCTCTCCAGCATTTGTTGTTGGTAGTTTTCTTTACCCTGGCTATTCTCTCTGGAGTGAGATGGAATCTCAGCATGGTTTTAATTTGAATTTCTCTAATGACCAATGATGCTGAACATTTTTTTCATACATCTATTTGTCATCTGTATTTTTTCCTCTGGAAGTGACTATTCATCTTAGATGTCCATTTTTGGAGTGGGTCTGTGAATTTGGGGGCCCTGCTTTTTAAAAATTCTTCCTAAGTTCTAGATAGAAGCCCTTTGTTTGAAAGTTGACTAATATTTTTTTCCCAGTTCATGGGTTTTCTTTTAATTCTGTTGGAGATTTATTTTGCCATGCAAAATTTTTTTAATAAGACGAGATCCCACGTGTTGATCCCGGGAAGTATTTCCCATACAGTCTGATTTTTGTTCATGAACTTCCTGCCTACGCGTATGTCTTCAAGGTTTGTCCTTACTTTGTCTTCCAGCACATTTAACGTTTCTGTTATAATATTTAGATCTTTGATCCATTTTGACTTTAGTTCAGTGATTGCTGATAGGCATGGATCTAGTTTTAGATTTTGGCATGTGGAAAGTCAGTTTTTCCAGCACCAATTATTAAAGTGGCTGTCTTCCTTCCAATGAACATGTTTAGTTCTGTTGTCAAAGATAAGGTGGCTGAGTGTGTTTGTAGATGTGGTTGTATCTTCTAATCTATTCCATTGATCTTCAGGTCTGTTTTTATTCCAGTACCATGCTGATTTTATTATAGTAGCTTTGTAGTATAACTTCAACTCAGGGATTTTGATGCCTCCTGCCTTGCCTTCGTTGCCTAGAATAGCCTTTGCTATTCTTTTTCTATTCTAGGTTTCTACTGGCTCCAGATGAATTTTAGGAATGATTTTTCTAGATCTGTGAGGTATATTAATGGTATTTTGATTGGAACTTCATTAAATCTGTACAGTTTTGGGAGAATGGCCATTTTCACAATGTTAGTTCTTCCTATCCATGAAAAAGGGTTGTCTTTCTATTTTCTGAAATGCTCTTTGATTTCTTTTTTCAGAGTACTGTAATTTTCACTGTGTAGATCTTTTACTTCCTTTGTTAGATTGATTCCTAAGTATTTCATTTTTTTGGATGCTATTGTGAAGGGTGTGGTTTTTCTTATTTCTCTTGCAGTGAGTTTGTTGTTTGTGTACAGGAATGCTATTGATTTTTGAGTGCTGATTTTGTATCCAGCTGTATTACTAAATTTGGTTATCACATCTAGAAGTCTTGCAATGGTGTTTTGGGAGTTTTCTACGTAGAGTATCATGTCATCTGCAAATAGTGATAATTTAACTTCTTCCTTTCCTATCCTTATTCCCTTTATTTCTCTCTCTCTCTTGTCTAAGTGCTCTGGCTAATGTTTCCAGCACTATATTGAATAGGAGTGGGGATAGTGGAAATCTTTGTCTTGTTCCTGATTTTAGAGTGAAAGCTTTCAGTTTTTGGCCATTTAATATGATGCTGGCTGTTGGTTTGTAACAGATGGCTTTTATTAGATTGAGGAAAGGACCATTTATTCTGATTTTCTGTAGGGGTTTTATCATGAATAAGTGTCGGACTTTATCAAAAACCTTTTCTGCATCTATTGAGATGATCATGTGATTCTTATCTTTGGCCCTATTGATGTGGTGTATTACATTTATTGATCTGCCTATCTTGAACCATCTCTGTATTCCTGGGATGAATCCCACTTCGTCATGGTATATAAACTCCTTAATGACTTGCTGCATTCTGTTTGCCAGTATTTTATTGAGGATTTTTGCATTATGTTCATCAGAGAGATTGGCCTGTAGTTCTCTTTTTTTGGTTGGGTCTTTCTCTGGTTTTGGTATTAGAGTAATACTTGCTTCTAGGAATGAGTTACGGAGAATTGTTCCCCTTTCAATTTCATTGAAGAATTTGACAAATGTTGGTATTAAATCTTCCTTGAATTTCTTTTAGAACTCAGCTGTGATCCATCAGGACCTGAGCTTTTCTATGTTGATAAGGTTTTAATTACATTTTCAATTTCATTAATTGAAATTGGGTTATTCAGCAGACTTACATCTTCTTGATCCAGCTTTGGTAATTCATAGTTTCTAGGACTCTGTCCATTTCTTCTGTGTAAAGATTTTCGAAGCAGGTATTGATGGTCTTCTCTATTTCCATAGGGTCTGTAGCGATTTCTCCTTGTTCATTCCTTATTGCATGAATTTGAGTTTTTTCTTTCCTTTTTTAAAAGAAGGTTGGCTAGGGGCTTTCAAAGAACCAGCTCTTTGATTCATTAATTCTTTGTATTGTTTTCTCAGTCTCAGTTTTGTTAATTTCTGCTCTGATCTTTAACATTCCCTCCCTTCTTTTGGCTTCAGGCTTAACTTGTTCTTCTTTCTCTAGATGTGTGAGGTGTAGCATCAGGTTATTTATTTGTGATCATTCCGTTTTCCTTAAGTGGGAATTCACTGCAATAAATTTTCCTCTCAGGACTGCTTTCATTTTATCCCACAGGTTCCAGTAAGTTGTGTTTGAATTTTTGTTTGTTTGTAAATATTGTTTAATTTCTTTAATTTGCTATGTGACCCATTGATTGTTCAGGAGTGTATTATTTGATTTCCATAAATTTATGGAGTTTCTGTAGTTTCTTTTGTCATTAATTTCTAATTTCATGACACTATGATCAGATAATATGCATGGTATAATTTAGGTTCTTTTCTATTTACTTAAGCATGTTCTGTGGGCTAGTATATGGTCTGTTTTAGAGAATATCCCATGTGAAGCTGAGAAGAATGTGTATTCTGATGTTGTTGGGTGGAACACTCTGTACATGTCTGCTAAGTCCATTTGTTCACAAGTTTGATTCAATTTTGTTATTTCTTTGCTGATATTGTCTAGTTCATCTGTCTCTTTGTATCAATGGGGGCATTAAGGTCTCCCATTATAATTATGTTATTACTGATTTGATTTTTCATGTCTATTAATATTTGTTTTATATGGCTTTGTGCTCCCATATTTGTTGCATATATATTTAAGATTATTATCTCTTTTTCTTGAAGTTTTCCCCCTAACCAGTATGTAGTGACCTTCGTTATTTCTTTTGATCATTCTTGGTTTGAAATTCATATTGTCTGCAAAAAGAATAGCTACTACTACTTTTTTGGGCATTCCCGTTGCACGGAGTATTGTTTTCCATCCTTTGACTTTCAGTCTATGAGTTTCCTTTTGGGTTAGATGGGTTTCTTGTAGACAGCATATGGTTGGATGTTGCTTCTTAATCCATTCTGCCAGTCTGTTTCTTTTAATTGGTGAATTGAAACTATTTACATTAATGGTTATAAATGATATATGCTGGCTTATTTTTATCATATTATCTTTCTGTTGTTGGTTCTTTTTCTTTCCCCTCTTTTTAATTGTTTGTCCTGCTTGGTTGTTTTTTTCTGTTGGTGTTCTTGAAGTCATAGTTATTTTTATGTCTATCTAGAATATCTTTCAGTATTCACTGTAGGGGTGGTTTGGTGGTCATGAAGTTCTTCAGCTGTTTTTTGTCATGGAAGTATTTTATTTCTCCATCAGTTTTGAAGGACAGTTTTACAAGGTACATCAATCTGTGTTGGAAGTCATTTTCCTTTAGGATTTAAAATACTTCACTCTGTACTCTTCCTGACTTGATTGCTTGTGTTAAGAAGTCTGCTGTGGTTCTGATGGGCTTTCCGTTATAGGTAATTTGTTTCTCTTCTCTTAACAGCTTTTAATATTCTGTTCTTATGTTGAATTTCTGGGATGTTGATTTATATATGTTGGGGTGTAGATTTATTTAGGTTATGGCTAATTGGAGTTCTATATGCCTCACTTATGTGTGTGTCAGTTTCTTTTCCCATATTTGGGAAATTTTCTGCTATTGTTTTTTGTATCATTTGTGTTCTTGCCTTTTTTGTTTATACGTAGTAATCTTATATTGTTTTTCCTTGCATCATCTTATAACTGTTGAATTGTTATTTCCTGATTCATTGTTATTTTTTAAAAGATCTTTATTTTCCTTTCCACTAGCTGCAATCTTGTCTTTGAGGTGTGAAAGTCTATCTTCACATTCGTTGAGATGGTTTTACCAGATTTCGATGAAATTTTTGATTTCCTGGACATCTCTTTGAATCTGTTTCATGCATTCTAATTCTTTCTTATATTGTTCATTCATGGTTTCCATCATTTTGCATGGTCTTCTTTTTTTTAAAACTATGTCTTCTTTAGATGTGTTCAGCATTTCTTTCATTACCTTTGTCATTTGTTCTTTTTCCTGAAAGATTATTTCTGAACTGATTTCCTTACAGCTTAATGGGATTGTCTCTTTACTTCAGTTGCTGTCATTTCAGAAGTTTCAGGTGTGGCTTGCACTTTCTCCTATGTCCATGTCTCCTAGGCTTGTTTAGGATGGACTGAAGGTTTGAGATTACATTTTGCTCCTTCATTTTGTCATTTTCCTATCTTTGCCCAGGGCAGCCAAATGCAAAGTCTCAGTTGTTTCCTGGGTTGCAGATGGCTGTCCATAACTCAGGAGGTTTTCCTAGATGAGTGGCTATTGTTAGGCAGGCCTCGCCAGGTACCTGGTGACACTCAGAGCCTCCCAGAATGGGTGGAATATGCTCATTGACACTTCATCTCTCCCTGGAACACCAAGGCTCCTCAGCTAATTGGGCTTTCGGGTTGAGGCCTACCAGGTCCCAAGTGGCCTCCAAGGATGCAGGTGGAGTATGCTTTGTAGACCTTCAGCGCATGCCATGCAGCTCACCGATGCTCCCCGTCTGCTTGGGGTCACTGGGCAAGGCCCTATAAGGACCTAAAGGGCACAGCAAAGCTTCTTGGTTGCTTGGGGTTGCTAGGCAGGGCTCTACCGGGTTCTGAGAGGGTACCAAGGCTGCATGGCTAGGTAGAATATGCTGTGCAGACCTTCAACCTGCACTACACGGAGGACCAAAGCTCCCCAGCTATATAATAAATTTTTAAACATTAAACATATTCTGTATTTTTCTGTCACACCTCATATTAATATAATCGCATGCCAAGTAAGGTTGAGGCTACATTAGCACCCTCAGCTACCTTCACAAATGCATACTGCTTGCCTATCATGTTTACACAAGCCAGCAGATGGAGCTCAGTGGTCCCATCTCAAGGTCCAGACAGACGCTTTGTCCTTAGATAACTGCATAGACCTGGACCACAGCTGTGCCACATACCAAGGCTCAGACAGAATGGAGAAAGATTGCAGATGCCCCTCACCTTTTAGAATGGTGACCCTGTCTGCCTGGAAGATACAGAAGGTAAATGAGTCATTTGCCACAGAGAAGGTTGTGCTGAAAGCCAAGAGAGGTGTGATATCCACTTCCGGTCATTCTCCTTGAAAAGAAAGGCCAGAAAGCCCCTGTATGGGTCTGTAGGCCCCAGCAACAACAACAAAAAAAAAGTTTTAAAAGTTTCATTCTGTTGGTTCAGGAGCCAGTTGGTCCATGTCACTTAGGAATGGTGGTGAGAGGCTGGAAACAGGTAAATACACCCTCATCTATCTTGTGTTGACAGCTATGTGCCTCACCTGTGGATGGTTCCTGGTGAGTAGTAAGCAGCATTCTCTTCTCTCTCCACATTCTGTTATCTGATGAACTTCTCCAGGGAACTTTCTGGGTCCAAATGATCTTTGCAGAATGCTTGCTGAATGGAGTTGGTCAGTTTTATTTATTGTGACCTCAGCATGGTTAACCCTGAACTTGTTTAGTTTAAAGGAGATAGAACTACAGAAATCTTCAAATGACTTGTGAATTCATAGCCTGATCCATCACATGTTCAGAGAGGACTGAGCCAGGTGCAGTGTGCTGGGAAAAGGGTGCAAACTTCCACTCATGGTGCCGCCCAATATAGCACCACTGCCTGCAAGCTCTGTCCCCAACACCCTCACCCCTGGAAAGGGGACGCATGCTCTTGGCTCCAGGTAAACTTTGTTAAATCCCCTTCCTTGGCTTTGCAATTTTTGGATAGTTTATGGCTTTTTAGGACAACGATAAACAGATATAATTCGTAACATCACCATCTCTATACTTAAGTTTGATTCTATCATGGAAAATGCGGAGAAAAAATTAAGGTATTTCAGTATCTTTAAAAAGTTACATATTTGCACATAATGTATATGTTTGGACATATGTCAGGGAGTAACGGGACACTTGGTGTGTGTTGCGTTTTTTTTTAGGTAGAAGAAATAATCACAGGTAGCCGGCAAACAGCCAAGTCTGTGAAGCCCGTCTTGGATGGCAGCGGAGAACAGACACATACCAGGTAACCTCTCAGGCTACCCGGTGCTTTATCACCTTGCCCTCTACAGCACCCCCTGATGGCCAGAGTACAGCTCCCGAAATGACAAAGTTGTGTAAAGTTTAAAAATAACTCACGCTATGCATATTCACACTCATATCCAAATCCTTAGATCCTGGATTTGTAAGATTCTTCATCTCTAAAAGACCCATCTGTGCCCATTCGGGTCCCAGTTTCATAAGGACAATGAGAATAATAAGACAATGACATCAGTACCAGTGACTGCCGACGCTTGCTGAACACTTGCTTTGTGTCAGACATGCTGTCTGTTTTCTCCACATTCACACATCTCATCTTCATGATTTTATCCTCTGTACAGAGGGGCAACTGGGGAGAGAGAAATTTTGAGTGTCCTGAAGCTCATGTGCCTGTGAAATGTTGAGAGAAATCCAGTGAGTCCTGTTCACACCTCTGCTGTCCTGAACCTGTGTTTATGATCCATGGGCCACTTCAGACTCCTCCTAGCTTAGGCTACAGGGGTGTAAGAGTTCCCTCCCTTCTCTCCTGACCAAAGGTCACCTTTGGCCTTTGCTTAAATTCCTTTCCCAACATGACCCTCTTGGATGTGTGCTTAGTACATTACCTTGATTCCGTCTGATAATACATATGTTCAAAGTTTTATTGTTAACACATAAGTCTTTATGGCATGATAGCTGCTTAAGGGGAAGATAAGATTTCTGTATATAAACTTTTAAGTGAGGCTGTGATACTTTAGACACAAAAGCAGAGATAGCAATGCTTTTTCTAGTTTCACCTTGGTTCATTTTAGCAGGCTGCGATGTTTGTGGTAAGACATAACTTACCATTATCTTTATGAGTTCTAAAGTGTAGTTATCAACCCAGATTCCTTAGTAGGCCAAATCTTTTCTCTCTGAAGTTTTGCGATATCTTAATATTTAAAGGAATGTTTGTTAAAATAACTCAAGTTTTCAACTTGTGGGGTCTACTTTTTAAAAACTTTTCCCTGTAGTTTCAACTTGATAACAGAAACTCCACAGAGCTTGAGAAGTAAAGTATTTTTTAGAAGAAGCAAATAACTTCCTAGGTATACTGCAATGCTTCTTGAAAAATAATTTGGAGCAAGGCCTGTGAATGGACATGGAGTGCCCAGGTCACATTCTGCTTTAAGAGATAAGAAACACAGATAAGTTACAACAAAAATCCTCTTCCTTTTAAAAGAATATTCACTGATTCTCAGTCTCCCCCTATATTACATATCTTCCCTGTCTCTCTCCAATTCCTAAGTTAGATCCTGGCTCTGTAACCCGGAGAACCTCAGGCTAAACCCAATCTCCCTTAACAGCATAGCCCATAGAGCATTCTTCACAAAGCGCCCTTATTTCTCAGTTCTCTTACAGAATGAGATCCCAGTTCTTTCAACTTCCCGGCTATTTCCCAAACTTTTACCATCCAGATGGTAAAATCTATTTTGAACTCAGGCAGACTATCTTTGTGATACAAATGTATATGCTAGAATTATCATCATAAAAATACCTGAACAGCAGCAATGCTTCCATCTTGCATAATGAAGCAGTCAGGCATTGGTGTGTTCAAAGACAGCTGTTGAAGTTTTACAGAGATTTTTAAGTCTGAGAGTTGTTTGAACAACAGGTATGGAATTGTATTCCTCCTGAGAAGTAGGTTACTGTTTTTAATCTTGGAAATCCAGTCCTATTTCTGTACTGCGTGATTTCCATTACAGATACAAGATTCCAGGGTATTATGACTGTTGTAAATATTTACTAACCCCCAGCACTCTTAGTGCACTTAAAGACTGAATCTAATTTGTAAGGAATCACAGAGAGAGAAAACCAAATCATTGCCAACAATTTGGAGCTGGTTTTCAGACCCTAGGAAAACTGTCATTATTGGGATTACACTTGAGGTTCTGAGGTCTGAGCATAATTCTTCACAGTATTTTACAAAGCCTTTCTTCTTCATCTTTACTTCTGCGAAATGCTCACATCATCAATACAGATAACATGTCTGAGTGAAGGTTGTTTTCAGTGCTCCTTAGCTGTTGACAAACTTCGCTGTGCACATAGCCCCTGGCTGGGCAACTCTATTGTTCAAATAGCGGCCTCTTAAGGCTGCACAGCAGCCTTGCAGAGTTGCTCAGGGCTGGGGGCTTGAAGGAAAACATGGCATGGGCAGTGGTATTCTAGGGGGCTGGAAGGGCTTTCAGACTCCTGCCCAGAGTGTTCTGGGCAGACAGAATAAATGAGGGAGCAAACAACAGGGAAAGGTTCTAGTCATCAGGACTAGAAAATGATAGCAGTGACTCCTGATTGTGCTCTCATGACACTGATGTAAAGGAGAATCACAACTTCCTCCAAAGGGAAAGTATCCACAGAATGCTGACTCTGTACTGCATGATGTTGTACGGTCTCTCTAACTTTCAGAACTGCAGTGCAAGATAAGTACTGTTACTTCTACTTTGTTGTAATTCTGAGAGGTTGAATTTGCCTACAATCATGAAGTTGTCTTGGATAGAACCAGGATTATGACATTTTGGGCTTACCTTTTTACTGTTATCATGGTGTCTTGTAATGAATATGTCTTAATTTTAAAATAAAAAGTTTGACTTTATGATTAATACTTCCTTTCCCTTATTCTAAAAATCCTATCCTACACTGAAGTAATGAAAGTAGATAATTCCTTTTCTTTGACAGTTTTATACTTTTGCCTTTTATGTTTAAGTATAATCCATCAGGAATTGATTTCTGTTTTAGGTATGGAAACAATTTTATTCAGTATGGATACCTTCCTGTCCTGGCATCTGTGTTGTAGATTAAGCACCCATATCAATGTAGGTCTGTGTTCTATTTCTAAACTATATTCTGTTCCATTATCTTAATTTCTATAGCTTTAGGATAAGTCTTTGAAACTGATATAAAAGTCTTCTCTATTCTTGAAAAGTGAGTCGGTTATTCTTGGCCCTTTGTACTTCCATATAAATTTTAGAAACAATTTATCAAGTTTCACACACAAGTGACACTAGTACATTTTGTACTACTAAAAGGAAATATTGGAGGCAGGGTAACTTTACAAATAAAAGGGCTTTATTTATCTAGCAGTTTGGGAAGTGAGCTGATGGTGCTGGCATCCACTCAGCTCTGGTGAGGAGCTTTCCAGTTGTGTTATATCTTAGTGAAGGTACATGTATGAGGAAACACTCCTACCTCCAAACAGGAAGCAGAGAGAATTACAGGTCACTTCAGGCTTTTATAACTACTCATTACCCTGAGAACTCACTCCATGAGACTAGGGTGCCCTCAGGAGGGCAATACTCCAAGTGGCCTAAGGACCTCCCACCAGGCTCTGCCTATTAAAGGTTCTGTCAGTTCCCACATGCCATGCTTGGACCAAACTCCCAACCAACACATGGAACTTAGGGGCACGAACCATGTCTTAGTTAATTTTTTCACATTGCTGGGACAAAATACCCAACACCCAAAGTTGAGGAAAGAAAGGTTTATCTATCTCACAGTTTGTGGAGGTTTCTGTCCATAATCAGCTTGCTCCAATCAGGGTGGCACATGGCAGAGAGACAACAGTTCAAAGTGGCAGAAGACAGCAAAAGCAACAAAAGCAAAAGGGTGGGGGGAACCTCTAACCCAGATATTGTTTGCAGGCCACCCACCCTCAGGTGGGTGTAGTACTCACACCATCTCTATGACCTCCACTTGCACAGGCTCAGAATGTTTACAAAGTGAGGACCCTGGCCCCCTGCTGAGACACCTAGTTAAACTTCTAAACTTCTCAAGTTGACACAATGAATCAACTATTACAGCATCCTCGGGTGTAAACAGCTGTCCTAGGGCATGTCCTCCACACTGCAGAATGTAGAACTGCTGAGTTACTTAGTTAAACTTCTAAACTTCTCAAGTTGACACAGTGAACCATTTTCTAGAGTGTAAGGGCATGTCCTCTACATGCTGAGTTACTTGGTTAAGCTTCTAGCTTCTCGTGTCAACACAATATATCAACCATTATAAACCACATCTGAATTATAGTATGCACATACTCATATATGCACACACAGATGCACATTGGATTTGATTTGGAAGTAGACATGTTGATCAATTCAGAAGGCATGTCTTTTCCATAAGTGCACCCAAGTTTTATTAATTTTCAGATGTGTGATATTTTTGTTATTATATTTTATATTACTTATTGCCTGTTGCTGTTATGTAGATGTGCAATTTGCTTTTTTGTTGTGATAAAATACACAAGCATCAAACTGATGGTTTCAGCCATTTGAAAGTATATAATAAAGTGGCATTTACTTTGATTGCAATATTCTATAACTGTCACTGCCACGTAATTCATTTCTATGTTTAATTTTATACTCAGTGGCTT
This sequence comes from Hydrochoerus hydrochaeris, assembly GCA_004027455.1. Taxonomy (NCBI): domain Eukaryota; kingdom Metazoa; phylum Chordata; class Mammalia; order Rodentia; family Hydrochaeridae; genus Hydrochoerus; species Hydrochoerus hydrochaeris. Next base: position 83,446 of record PVLA01007163.1, on the reverse strand, counting down.
GTCTTATCTCCTATTTTACTAATTTTATCTGTGGATTACTTTGGATTTTCTCTGTATCTATAAAGAATTATCACTTTTGATCTAATTCTTACCTCTTTAATTTCTTTTTCATGCCCAAATGAGAATTTGATGACACAAGTAAAAGGATTAGCACAAGGTTTAGCAGAGGCCAGTGCAAGACTATCCCAAGATAGTCCCCTGATCAGTGATTTATTAAAACAACTCATGAGACTCAGCATATGGTTGTACTCATGACTAATATTTCTTACATCAAAAGAACACAATGCTACATTAGTAAAAAAGGAAAGTCCAAAGAAGCCCTGGCGTAGTCTCCTAAGAGCCATCTCCCTGTGGAGTCACCAGGGTCATTAGCACGAGGGTTGCTCCTTGAAAACTTGGTCCTGAGAATCTTCCTCAGAATCTGGGAGGCACCTTCTGCCTTGCACGTACTGAAGTTCTACACTTCGGTTCTACAGAGGGACAGTGCAAAGCACTGAACACATTGCCAGCCACAGCAGGCCACGCTTACTGCATAGAAAATGCTTGATGTCAGCAGAGGGAACTGTTGATCAGTCTGAGCCCCTTTGGGGACCTTTGTACAGGTAGTCCTCTCTGGGCCTTGTGGGTACTCTGCACAGTAAGCCACCAGCCTTGTGGTTTGCTATACATTCATGCTAAGCAGTGCCATTGCTGAAGCTATACATTTTGGTACATTTAAAGCAGAGAGGGCTGCAGATCACTGCATAGAGGTGTCTGAGAGGAAGGCGTGTTCAGCCTTGGGAGACAGTTGTTCATCTGGAGCACTGGATTCCCTTTCTGCTCCTCCTCCTCCTTGACATTCTGTTGGTGCATCTTCAGTTCTACCTTTTTCACCTGTTCAAAGGGTGCACAGTCCATGCTGATTTCTTCTTTCCACTATAGCACTGGTGGTGTTGAAACGAGCAGACAGACCAATGGTAGATAAGATAGGATCTTGAGTAAACAGACATGAGTGCTGGGAAAATTGGAGCACAAAGCAAAGGGACTCACTGAAAGGGGTGCAGGAGAAATCTGTCCTCCTAGTGTCAGAGGACTAGGCAAAAACGGCAAGTATATGGTTTCAAAGGACAAGGGCCTGGGTCAACTGAGATAAACCCTGGGAAGTAGGGGTACAAGGGGCGCCTGCTCTTCCTGACCTCAGAAGCTTAGTCAAAGTGGCAACCATGTTGTTTCATTGTCTTATTTTCATGCACTGACCAAAGTAGCCCAACAACTGCATAAAAACCCCTGAACTTGGGTGTTTCCTTGGTATCCTCCTTGCAGCCCACCTTGGCTCGTGAAAGCTTTTCTTTGTGTTTTGCTAATGTACTGTAGTTGGTTTGTTTCTCATCACTGTGTCTGTGGACTTCATACTTTATCATTTTTAGGACAAGAACTGAGATCAGAGAGAGAGATCAGGGTCCTTAAGAATACATGATTTGATGTTCCCTGTGTTTTCTGTGTTTAGCAGTACCTTGGTTTGTGAAGTAAATTCACTCCACTATTCTGAAAAAGATGGGCAACCTTCGTGTTCATGTTCATGTAGGAAAAATGGGCACAGTCCTGCTTGTTGTTAGATGCAGAGTCTGCAAACAAAAACAAAATTTTGCCAAATACTTCTGTTTCTGAACCAAATTCTTCAGAAACAAAAGTGTTCCTGAACCGAGGTACCACTCTACAGAACTGTGTAGTTTTCTTCAGGAAAAAATTAAAAACCCACAAAATTAAATGTCCACAAGGGCTGAGCAAAGTACGGGAACAGGAGGAAGTGTTTCAAGAATAATGGAGCACTTAAGTTTCCTAGGGACAGTCAAACCTTCTTCCCAACAAAATGTGAAAGCCAGGTGGATTTTTGCCTAAGGACTTTAGTTTGGAGTTCTGAAGTAGGCTGATTTTGACTTTTTTTTTTACATGAGATAATTTCTAACATAATTGAATACTTCTTCCAATAGAACAATAAGATTTTTTCATTTATTCAGCAACTCTTTGTCCAACACAGCTGTACACCAAAGATACACGATGAGAAAGACAAACTCTTGGCTTCCAAAGTTCCAGCTTTATAGGAAGACAGGCCAGGCCTGAGACAGTTATGTGCCGCTGTAATGGAGTCCACATGTCAGGGCACTGTGCTGGTCTCAGAAGTTACCGGGAACCTCATCTCTCACACTGACTGTTCCGTATCTGCTGCCTGCTATAGTTCCTGGGACACAGTGGCAATGAGCATATATACCTGCCAAATAAATGAATGAATAATGTTATAATGATTCCAAAATAATTTGACTGCATATCAGAATCACTCTGGGGCTTTATAAAAACACAGCTCACTAGATGTAGCTTCAGTCCCATTGGATACAGATTGCCAGAAATGCAACCCAGGGACATGTGTGTCATCGACAGAGCTTTCTCCATGACCATGATATTGGGCCTCATGGGCTAATGGGGTTCTGCCTGGTGGTTTTATTCTTGCTATTGCTAAGAGAACCAGATGTAGGCAGGAGGAGCAGGCTCCTGTGGGAGGGGAAGCTGAGGGACCAAGCTTTGCTGTGTGCTCAATCTTACAGTCAAAACGCAGTACCAAACCATGACTGGCTGGCCTGTGTGAATCACCAGTGTCTGGAAGCCTGATTAGCCACACTGAAGAGTCAGACCCTATTCAGAGTCAGTCTCATTGGCCCTGCCTATGTGACTTTGTCTGCTGTATCATTTCAATTGTCCCCCCAAAATTTCTTTGGTTAGCTGAGGCCCTTGGGTGACTTCTCCGACCATCTGCACACTGGCAGACCTCTGTAGCACTTTTTAATGCTTTATTCATCCATGGGTCTGAATCTTGCTTCTATAAAGTTCTAAGCCACATCAAGTCACACGACCTCTGTAATGTGCATATCACCTGCTAACATTAGCTGAATAAATGAACAAATGTGTTGGATCTCTTTGGAACTTAATTTTAAACGATGTGATATTGGTTTCTTCTTACCCCTTCAGTGGTAGAAGAAAGCAAGTTGAGAAACTGGAAGTAGATCCTGGGAAGCATTCATTCCCTGATGTGACATCCATAGTTCAAGAGAAGAAGCACACGTCCAGAAGACTGGGCTTGGAACCCCAAGCTGTACCAAATGAGGAAGACCCAGACTTTGAAGATAATCCCGAAGTCCCTCCACTGATGTGAAGCATGAGGCTGTGGTGTCGTTGCTGTGATCTGCTGCCGAATGCAGGGAGTAGTTGTACAACATTTATAGGAGAAACAGATTTGTCATTGTTACCACTTTAATGCTTTAACTCCTCCCTTGCATAGTAACCTTCCTATTAAAACACATAACGTAAATGTGCTATAACTCATCATTTGTCTATAATGAAAGGACCACTGGTGAAAATACTCAGTAAAATGGTATGAATGATATGATTGCATGAATGTGATTCTAAATCATAGAACTGCCTGTTCATGAAATAGATTAAGTCATAGATAAAAGAACTGCTTATTAATTTGGTGCCTAAGCAAACTGGTCAAGTTCAGAAGTTCAAATTCTAATTTCAGACTACTTGGAACGCTGTAGTGTGATTTCAACCGTGTTCTAGTTTTTTCTTGCGGCAAGTCCACTTTCTCAGGTGCCATGGTGTAAAGGCGAGGTAGGAGTTTTGGCACGACACACCCAAGTGTGGGTCCCCGCTGAGTGACTGTGAAGATGTTTGGCAAATCCTTCCCCCGCCAGCCCTTAGTGGCTTCGCTTCTGATGGGGAATCATTCATAAGCTTGTCCCAAGATCTGTGGAAAGCACCTGGTCCATCATCAGATAGGGACTCAGAGACCTTCTCCTCCCTCTCCACTTCTTCCTCTCCTCCTGTTCCTTTCCCTCATTTATTTTTCTCCCTTCTCTTTCCTCACTTTTTCTCTCCCTACCATACTCTTCCTCTTCTATCTCCATCTTTAACTTCTTAAAATCTCTTTACCTCTTCTCTTTCTAGAACACTATGAGTTCAGTAACCCACATACTAAGGAGAAAGCCATTTTTGCTCTGGTCAGGACACAGCAACATGTAAGTCAGGCTTCCTCAGCTATTCGTGCAGTGAGTCCTTGAGTACTATAGTCCTGAGTGCTGCAGTTGCTCTGTGCTGCCATGGCTTGGAAATGCTTTGCATGTGGGACCCAAAAGGCCCATGTTTTGGGACCTTGGTCCCTGAGATGGGGCTACTGGGAGGCGGTGGAGCCTTTATGAGACGGGGCACAGTAGGAAGTCCTAGGCAGCTGGGGTGCTGCCCTCAGAGGGGTATACTGGTCTCCTGGAGTGAGTCCCCTGGACAAGAAGCTTTTGTAGAAGCCTGAATCTGACCCTCGTGCCATCTCTGTGTCTCTGTTTTGAGATGTGACCCCTTCTTCATGCATTGGCCCCTGCCATGATATAATGCCATCTACTGCGGTGCCCTCACCAGGGGCCACGCCACAGGGGCTGCCCAACCTTAGGCTTTGATCCTCCAAAACTGTGAGCTAAATAAGACTTTTTTCTTTACAAAGTTAGTCTCCCTCCTGTGTTTCTTTGTAGAAACCAGGCGAAAGAGAGTTGGCAATGGGGTGCTTATAGGTCATATTCCTGGGAATACAGCACAGTGAACAAGGGCAAGGGGACCCCCACATCCCCTCTTTCTTTTCTGTGTCCCTCATCCTTTCAGCCAACCCTCCCCCAGTAGGGTGTAAGAGACCCAGGAGTCCAGGACCGGAGCAGGGGACCTGATGAGAGACAGGAGAGGAGGAACACATGGCCCTGTTTATTCCATCGCAGCAGCCTGGAAATGTGGCAGGGGAGGGAGAAGGATGAGCCCAGCTGAATGTCAGGGTCGTGACTACTGTCAGGACAGTCTTACAATTGACTGGACTGAGACTAAGATTCCACCAGCTAAAGAGCCATCTGTTATGTGGGAGTAAGAGGAAATGCCATAGAATCTGCCTACATCTTCACCCAGCGGCTGTGGCGACAGGCAAAGGCACAGCAGGGACACAGCGTGCTGCATTTGGATCCCATCATCCTGAAGTTTACTCTGATAATGACCAGTGACCCCCGAATTGGATTCTGTGGCTGCTCTTTGCAAATTTTCCCTCCTTACTTGCTCATTTCGTAGTCTCTGACGTTCAGCAGAGTTGCTGCTGCCTGCAGTGTTAGCACTGCCGGGCAGGCAGATGAGCACCTTGCCAGGCCTGGGGTCCACACGCTCCTGGTGCTGGCGTCCTGCTGATCTTCCCAGGCTCTTCCTGATCCAGCCCTGCCCTATCACTGCCCGTCACCTCCCTGCGTCCCCAGCACAGCTGTGCACATCTTGGCGTCCTACTCCCACATGCCATGATGAGTGACCGTCTACATGTGAGTGACTTGCAAAGGTCAAAAGGAGGCCACTGACAGTAATGGTGGGAGAAGCGTCAGGGGCACGAGCGTCCAGGGCTGAGGACAGGTGCCCCTCCTCACTGCTCGGGGATGGCTGCCCTCCGCTTGGCAGCTGGGGCTTCAACATGCAGCGTGTGTCTGTCACCGTTTGCAGTCTGTCACAGCCTGCTTGACACATTTGGATGGAAATTGCTCCCTGTCTCCAATCGCCAACTGACACATGTCAGGCCAGAGTGTCTGCTACTCTGTAGCAGACCTCAGCTAGAATTAGCTACTCTGATAGCCATCTGCTCTCTCATGGGTTCCCTCCCTGGGTCCGCTACTTTCCTAGTGGAGACTTCTTTGCTTTGCCTACTTGCTGGGCTCTTCTCTCAGCACACATTTGCTGTATATCTACTACGTACAAGGAGCCACATCATGTCCTGAAAGACTCGTCTGAGAGCCCTCTGCCAGCTCAGGTCTTTCTGCCAAAGATTCCCTTGTGCCCAGCCATCGTGGAGAGGTGACGTGTTGTCTTCTCACTGTGCACTCTCCCGGGACCTCGCAACCTGTCCCCAAGACTTCTGCCTCTGGCTCAACCTCGATGCCTCCCAGGCCTATGCTTGAGGCCTCACTCACACCTAAGTTCTCTCTTCTGAGTGTGGCAGTGGCTCCAGGCAGTGTTTTCCCCCTGGGATTTTCCTGCCACTTAGTCTTATTCTGAGTCTTTGCTTCTGGATTATTTTTGGTGGATTTGTTCTCAATCATCCAAATTAGGAAACAAGAGCACCGCTTCCTACATTTAGCATTCAATTGGTAGGTAAATTCTGTCCGTTCTGTCTCTAAAAGATCAACTCCAGTTTCCTTCCAATCTACTTCTTCTGTCTGCAACTGGCCCCCCATCATGTACTGTGTGTACCTTCCTCACTCTCCTCCATTTAACCCTTTGCCCTTTGGCTGCCAGTTAGGGAGGAAGTCTGAGGGAACCAGGTCTAGGCTATTACTGACCCACTGCACCAAAGGTATTGGTGCTCCTGAGAGCCAAGAGGGAGAAGTAGGGTTGCCAAGCCTCTGGCACAGAGTGGAGGCCCTGCTGGCGGAAGAGAAGGGAGGGAAAACACCAAGGTGCTCATCCTTGACAATAACATCAGTCATTGAAATAAGTTCAGTCAAATGGAGTCCTTTGCAGAAGAAAATGGAGTCAGGCATCCACCTGTGCTGGGCAACTGCTCTCACCCAAGATGCTGTCAAGGGCAGAAATCACGGCCCACAGAAACTGCATGGTCCCCCAACCCTCACAGCATCTGGAGTGATGGATCATCAGGTTCCTTGCTGCCCACTTCCACCATCTAAGAAAAACCTTGTCCTGATTATTACTGCTACCTAACAGCTTGCACTGAATGGTAAAAATACAGCAAGTTTATTGTGATTACAGTTTCTGTAGGTCAGAAATATGGATATCGCAGTGGGCATAGCTCATCCATTTCCTCAGGTCTGGGGCTTTCTCTTGAAAGACCCACAAGCCAGAAGCATGAAGTCTGGAGGTGTCTCCATGCACATGTGTAGCAGTTGGCACTGACTTTCGATTTGATCTCAGCTGGTTGATAGAACACCCACGTGTGTCCCAAGGACCTGTATAGTTTTCTCAGAACATGGCCACTGTGTCCCAAGAGAGCCATGAAAAAGTGCATGGCCTTTTCTGACCTAACTTTAGAGAATGTATATGTGGCTTCCTCCTTTATGCCTCACTCTACTCAAAGGCCTGCCGAGGTCCATGGGGAGAGGACACTGTCTGTGCTTCTAGCTGGGGGAGTGACCAGGTTTTAGAAGGGCATGTTGGACAAGAGAAACCATTAGAACTTTGGAAAAGATGGTTCCCTTCAAAATTATTCTCCTTCCATGAGACGCCAGTTCTCTCAGGTGTCATCATAACATTCTTGCTCTGAAGAAAAACTGGAGGAGACTCCTCTCCTTCTCTTATATGCATAAAAGATTTGGACGTTGGGAGGGAGTAGATAAATATTTAATTTTATCCCATGGCCATTTCTATAACCTATACCACTGCCTAACTCTCCTTCTGACAGAGGACTCTACATAAAAAATTTTAAATCAATGCAAGGCCAAATGACTATCTTCAGAAGCATTGTAGAAGGATTATTCAGAATTATAAATTAGATCTCATTTGATGATTCCTCTATTATTCTAATAAAAATGGAAAAGAAGCTTTTAAATTTCCCCTGGATGCCCCTGAACTATGATACTGTACTTACCTGCCCATGAATTAATTTTTTTCTGGTGGCGTCTTTGCATTCTATTTAATGTGAGCCAAATTTTGCAGGGTATCAGTGTTGGGTTTTCCTGAGATCACTGTCATAGCCTCAGGTCTGACGCTTCTAGCTGCTGCTCCTCTTGCTGAAGAAGGGCACCAGCTGGTGTCCCAGACATTCCTACTGTGTGTTCCCAATGCCAGTGCTGGGTCCCCCACTCACAGTGCTTTCTGGGGACATTAGACTCTGCAGGCTTTTCTATTGCTCTTTGAACTACCACCCATGCCAGCATGTCCAAAAGTTTCAAATTATTCTCACTAGAAGGGATCCTAAAGTAGTTCTTCCGGGCCCCCAGAGTTTGGGGAATGGATTAATTATGCATGAGATGAAGCCATTCTCACTGCCCTGTGTTGTGTGTGGGAGCACTGAGGCAGAACTGACAATGCATTTTCCCTCTCTTTTTATGTCTCATGTCTTCATCTCAGCGAGTAATTTCTTTACTTTTACCCAGGGCCTTGTATATCCTAGGCAAGTGCTCTACCACTGAGCTACATCCCCAGCCATTTTTAATTTTTATTTTGAGGCAGTTTTGCTAAGTTGCCTCGCCTGACCTCAAACTTATGATCCTGCTGGCTCAGCCACCTAAATAAGTAGGAGCAAGTAATTCTTAATAAGAGTGCTAATGATGGGGCTTTTCATGTTACCATGACAACCCATGCTCAAGTAAACAGTTTCAAAGGAATCTAAGGGATTTACCCAACTTATCATGGGAGTTGGCCAAGAAATAAGCCCCCTCCAACCTCTCAATTTTCATTTCAAAAAGAAAGCATCACATCCTACGACTTTGGAGCATCCCAAAATTCATAATATCTTTTCATACTTTCCTTTTCCATTCTTCCCTCAAGTTTTATTTTTTTGATCTTCATTCCAAATGATCCCAACTGCCTCATTTCCTTAAGTGCCAGGACTCTACAGAAATGAAAAAGTCTGTCTGCTGTTAAATCCACTTGATATCATGAAAAGTTTTGCCCTGAATCCTCATTTGAATCCCATATAATAGCCATATCCTTTCTGAGTGCATAACTTTGACTTTATTTCTTGTGAACAATCCTGTTCCTATTTTATTTCACATAATCACCTTCTGGTAACCAACAGAGCTGCCCTCACATCAGTGAGACAATGCGACATTCTGTGTAACTCGCCTGTCCTGAATTCCCAGGATTCTCCTCAAACACAGGAAGAAGGTGGGATTTTCTGTCCTGTTTTTGAGAAGGAGTCAGCCAGTTTCCCCAGGTCCTGCTAAAGGAAGATACGGGAATCATCACCAGCATGCTCTGAGTCAGCCCTCCCTCAAAGAGGATAATGTCTGTTCATGGCACAGCTATTAAAGCCAGCCCTTACTCTTGGCTGGCCCTGTAGGCAGACTGATTTACATATGCACTGTGCTTATAAATAATACTACAGAATGTATGTAAATAAAAGCAGTTTGTTGCAGTAAAAGACACACTGCCATTGCTTCCTCATGAAATGCCGTCTCTCCCTTTAACACAATTCTCCCAACATCCTTGCCACTTTCTGAAGCAGTTCTGAAAGTCTTCTTTCCTGAGTATCTTTCTGAGATGTGATCAGATCTATGGTCAATGTTGCCGCCTAGTGGCATCCGACAGAAAACTAGGCTCATAAAAATATGGTGATGTGTCCTTATCCACTGCATTCCGTATGTTTTATCACAGTACAAGACACATTAACATTAATTCCCAAACACAAGGTTGTGAGTTTGATTCCTGGTACAAAAAAATGTAATCTACACTGACATACAGAACAGAAGCAGTGCATTGTCATATAAATGGATCAAAAGTTTAATATTTATGATGCTAAAAGAAAAAGTCTCTTAGAACAGTAAAAAGAGAACTTCTTTAATCTGAGAAAACCTACACCAAACATGATACTTGTTGAGGATCACCTATTTATATGTGTTTTCTTATGCTCAGAAGGCTACTGCAGATAATGGGACCCAGAAAAGAAAACACAGAAGCTGGAAGTATTGGGATATTTATATGCAAAATAATGTGATCATTTTCATAGAAAGACAAGCTGCTTGAACAAACACATTTTGGAAATTTCTCAGATGTAAGGTCAATGTGCCAAATGAAATAGGACCCTCCACCTCAGTAATATGGAATTAAAAGTAAAATACAGCACCTGTTGCCATATACAAACAGAAGTTTTCCATTTAGAAATAAAAGTTATAAAACACCTAAGATGAACTAAGAATGTGAGAATATTGAGCAAAGTTTAGATTCTATTAAAGAGATCCGCTCTAAATGGTTGTGCACGCCATCGTGCAGTAAAGGGGTAATTGAATATTGAAAATAGCTCAGATCTCCAATAACCAATATACAAATCCACATCCAGTAAAAACCATAGAAGAATTTTGTTGTTCGTAAGAGAAAAGAGTGAAAAACCTGACACCCAGTGGTCAGAGAAATAATGGACACAGTGATGTGTATGCTTTAAATGACATTCGTCAGGCCAGCTGGGAAAGGACCAGCCATCAGCAGCATCTTTGCTGCGCCAGCAGCAGTCAGCTGTGGAGGGAGAGTCAGGAAGCAGCGCCCTCCCTGTGATCCTCCCCTGCCCCACCCCAGCAAGCAATCAGCTGATTCAGAAGCATAAGGGCTAAGATGAGAGCAACTGAAGAAAAGAAAGAACGTAGCGCTTATATTGTTTGATTGACTTTGCAGACCTAAAGCTGATCGCTTGAGCTTCTATTTAAAGGACAGCAGTGTGCAATATAGTAACAATTTCCTACTGTCTTGTTTTTGCCAGTATTGTTTTGTTTTGTTTCATTTTATTGCTTTGTTTTATTTCCTTCAAAGTAAAAATAAATAAATAACATTTGTTTCAGAGCCAGATATCATGAATTAGACATGTGAGAAGCATGGCTAGATCCTGGAGCAGCAACAGGTACAAACACAAAAAATAAAGCACATGCATTAAATTTTTAAAATCACTTACTTAATGCAATGCAATTTTTAAGGTCACTTTCTGAAGCATTTGCCTTTTACTCTTCAAACACACTCATTCCATCACTCTTGTCTCTTTCAGCAGTTTATAGTTTACATTTACTATAATTTCTGACAAATAAAAATATCATGGTGTGTCCTCATCCACCTTCTTCACTGTATCTGGACCTGTGAGACGTCTGGCTCTTGTCCAAAGTCAAAATGACCCTGGAAAGGAAACATTTTGCGTGGATTCAGTTCCCTGAGGCAGCCATGACAGGGCAACTAAAGACCCTCACGAAAGAAGACTTCCAGAACTGCTTCAGAAGGTGGCAAGAACAGTGAGATGAGTGGATTCAGAGTGTGTGGGTGGGGGGAGTCTGAGGGAGATTAACATCAATGTGTCTTTTATTGTAATAATTTTTTTAAAAAATTCTAAACATGAACTGTATATTTTGGTGGCACTGCTTATACCAAAACACTGTAAGTGTAAGGATAAAGGTTTGAAGGACAGAGACAAAGTAAATTGGATGATGGGAAAGGAGTGGGATGAGGTGGGAAAATGGAAAAAACTTAAAATGCATACATTCCCACATCCATAAATTTGGAAGGACACAGAGCAAGCCACACAGAGGCTTCACATGAAGCGACAATGATGATGTGTCATGTACTGACAGCTGCAATGAATTCTTTAGTAAAGCGCAGGCCCCAAGTTGGGGAAGAAGGAAAAGGGATCAGTATGTCTTCCTTTAGCACCTGGCTCTTGTGCAGTCACCTCTGTAACCACATGTCCTTTATACCAAGCTGCAGAGAACATGTAGGCCAAGAGAAGGGGAGCAGGCTAGACATTGGGACAAGTCCCTTTGACCACAGTGGCTGCTCTTTTTTAACTTCTGTTACTGGTACATTAATGGGGGCTTCTGTTCAGGAGGTCTTTGCTCTGGACTGAGATTATTTTAGAAGCTAAATATCCCTCCATTTGTCCAGAAAGGCATCAGGAACTCCCTGCCCCTCCTCCTGCCAGGGCACGGAGAGACAAATCGCTTGAAATCAGAAGAGGAGTCTGAGCACCTGAGTGCCAGGAACGATGGTGGATGCCAGCTACACACAGAAGGGGGGTCCCAGCCCTGTCCATGGCTGCTCACATTTTAAGACCTACAGCTGCAACCTGAGACAGAGGGCACTCATCTCCAGCTGTGCAGACTTTAAAGGTGGAACACAGAGAAAAGTTACTAGTTCTGATTAGTAGCACCCTGAAGCAAGGTGAGGATCAAAGGAGATAGAAGAGAGCTCAAAACTTGGAAATGTGTTTCTTTCCAGATTCAAATTCTGTGACACTGAGTTCAACAAATGTAGGCCCAGCATCTTGAGCAGCTTTCTTTCTTTCTTTCTTTCTTTCTTTCTTTCTTTCTTTCTTTCTTTCTTTCTTTCTTTCTTTCTTTTTGGTACTGGGGATCAGAACTCACGACCTTGTGCTTGCCAGGCAAGTGCTTATAACACTGAGCTAAATCCCCAGCCCACAGCTGTCTCTTTGCATCATTGAAAGCTCTAAAAGTTTCACCATCACTAACCTAGCATATAAAATGATGCTAGGCTCTTCACACTCATCTTAATTGTTCTTTGAAGCCTCAGTGAAGAGGCAGCAATAACAGTACATTCTCCATTCTGCAGATGAAAGAGCTGAGGCCCAGGGAGGCTAGGACATAGCCCAAGAGCCGTGGGAGCCTGGCCAGCTTGGATTTAGACTGACTCCAAGCCCAAGCTCTTTCCTGTGTGCTGGGACATCCTGTCCCAATAGGAGAAAAGAAGACAGCCTGAGGGCGTGGGGCAGCCCTGGTCTTCAGCGTGAGCAATTCCCCAGCTACTCTGGGTGTGACCACTGCCTTGGGTTATGCTTATAAAATCAGTAACAGTGACAGGCACATTCATTATACTAGTTATATTAGTTAGGATTTATATAGTTACATTAGTTATGTTAGTTCAGATTCATTAAACACATACGATAGTAAATAAATGGGCAAAATAGGAGCAACGTTTCTTTTTCCTTCAATGAACAGGAGTCCAGAGGTAGGGAATTCAGGGCTATTATGGATATTTCCTGGATATGTCATTGGGGAACAGCCTCCTCACTTTCTGCTCCTCCATTCAGTAACAGAATGTCTCTATTGGATGTTGCCTTAGGACCTAAACTGGCTGCTGATGTGCCAGCCATCACGGTCATGGTCTACATAGACAAAGAAAAAATACATGTTCATGACTAGCTGGCTTCAGAAATCTCTGTGGAGTTTCTCCCTATTTTTACTTATTTCTCACTGATCAAGACTTAAACATATGGACACTCTAAGCTCCAACACAGGCAAGAGCATGGAATCTTTGTACTGCACAACATTCTGCCCAGTTAAAACCAGAGCAACAAGGGTAGTGATCTCTACAGAGCCTGGTGGACAGGATGAATGTACTCAGAACCAAGCCAAACCAGAATCCAAGACTGTCCTGTCCCCAGAGCCCACTTCTGGACAGCCGTTAACTTCTACGAGCCCCAGGGTCTTCCTCTGTGCAGCAAGTACAACCTCTATGTGTCAGATTGCTCCTGGGGATGCAACAAGCTAATGTCCTTCACAGCTGTGTCCTTGGGCAGCACTGCCCCATCTGGCTATACTGATGTGGCTGCCCCAGCTGCAGGGGTCAGTTTTGCAGGCCCTGGGCAGTGCAGTTTCCCCATCAGGTGGACTGTCTGGCCCATGTTTCTGAGAAGCAAATTGAGTCCAGGAGTGGTGACTCCAACCTCAGAACACACAGCGGTAAGTGGCAGGGCTGGGTCAGCTTTCACACTATGCCTCACCCCTTGCTGCTTCCTCCCAAAACTTGAGAATTCATCCAACTTTTTCACTCTTACTGGTCCACAAGTTTCAAACATTCTCTGTCACAGCCAGATCATTTGTCAGAATTTGTGTCCCAACCTATGACTTTGAAAATCACTCTGCCCCTGTCTGTCTAAGCAGAACACTTGGTATCATGTATTGAGCTCTGTTGACTTCCAGGTCAATTGATGACATTACCATCACTTCTAATTCATGCCCTGCAAGTTAGACAGTAAAAGTCAGTGCCCACCTTTAATATAATCTAAAATTTCAAAATTATATCAAATAGGAATGTAGTTAGCTACACGCAATCGAAAGGTCAACAGACTTTAATAAACAGAAGTGTAAGATACCGATGGTTAGCGGACAAGGACCGATCTGGTATCTCAAGAACGCCGGCCTTTCCCATCTTCCCACCCCACTGCCCTCGACATCCCTTTTTATTTTCAAGTGTAAAAAACACTGCACCTCCAATCATTATGTTGATATTCCAGATTGTAGGATAGCAAAAAAATGAAAAATTGTGCCCTGTATCATGATCAATGTTTTTATATCCTTGATACATGGTCACCAGGGAGTCCAACAAGGAAGACCACCAAGAACGACTAAAGACCTTGTGTGCAGAATGACCAGGCATGCCTGCACTGGATTTTGACCCTGACAAAGCCCAAAGTGACCTCTGACTCCAACCAGCCAAATCTTTGTACTGGAATATCACAAAGAAATGTTTTAAATACAGAGAACTTCTGATTCCTAGAATCCACTTCAAGACTTCCATTCTACTCTGGAAACTTCTCCCACTTGTCTCTCAATTAAAAACCACAAAGCATCTACACAGTATGGGCCAAGATGATGCCAAGTGCACTATACAATTTCAGAGTGGGGACCTGTGTCCCCACTTTACAGATGGTGACTTGAGGCATAGAGATTGAATGGCTCCTCCATCTGTTTTAGTAAAAAAACAGCAACAAGACTCAAACTCAGTTCTATTCTCGTTCAGTCCTATATGCTTTCTATGACATGTGTCCTTTATATTATACTATACTAACTTATGAGAAAGACATGCAACATTCTATACATGCGAACCAAAAGACCACATCCCTCCAGGGACATCTACAGAATCCTAAACTCCCTCCTTGTATCAAAACTGCAGGAACTATTTTTATTGCATTATCTCTTTAAATGAACCCTTAACTCCCCCCCCCCATTAATTAGCCAGGCTGCTAAGCTGGCACAGTGAAGTGGTGTTAAAGTGTCCCCAAATTAATAGTGCCTCATCAGTGCTGAAGCAGGGCGTGAAATTACCTTCTGAAGTGTCACCTAAATGCAGTTAGCACCCCCTCTGCTGCTGACTCCAGATACAGACAGGCCCGGGGCAGAAATCTCAGATCTGTGTTTGCTTCAGTGAGGTGCAGGGTCAGAGTGGGACAAGCCCACATCTTCCCCATCCCCTGCCTCCTGCAGGTTTGCTCCTCTATACCTGTGTCCCACACTCCAGCAGGGCCAAGTGCCCCAGGTGGAACTGCTCTGTCACCCTTTGACAGGACACACTTCATGCACAGGTAGCAAGGAGGACCAAATGTAAGCTGTGCTCATGAGGCAGATGCTGAACCATCCCTGGTGCCAGGGGAACACCGCTGCCTGCCGTGCAGGATCTACCTCCAAGTCCCCACTCTCCATGCTCCAGCTGGAACTGTGGCAGGACCTGGGGGGAGGGGCCCCCAACACAGCCATCTCCAAGTAGGACTTTGATTCTGGCATCTAACAGGTCCTGCACTAGAAATTTGTTTCTGGCTTAACCCCCAGTGATTCCCAAAGTGGCAGGATTTAGGTCTTCAACTATTTCATGAGAATTTTTAAAAATCCATTTAAGATGAAAATCACTCATCCAGCTGGTCATAGCACAGAGCAAACCCAAGCCATGGTCCAAATGTTTCATGCTCGAGAGAGAGCCCTGTCTGAACCAGAGCCAGCTCGTGTTGGGTGGGAGGCCATGGCTGAGAAAGGCACCGCGGTGGATTACCAAGTGCTGCTGAGCCCGAACTCCGCCAGCTTGGGCTGGTCCTCCTGCTGCCATTTACTCGGTGATCCTAGAATGCTGCCTGGAGTACTTGGCCAGTTTCTCTGCCTGCCAAGTGGTCTCATTCCAGCTTGCAGGACTGGTGGTGGCATTAGGTGCCCCCAAAGCTACCGGTACATGGCAAACACTTGTCAGGATACCAAGTGTTAGCTGGGCCTGGTGGTACTCACCTCTACTCTCAGCATTCTGAGAGGCTGAAGCAGAAGGATTGCAAGTTCAAACCTAGCTTGTGTCTCTGTCTCAAAATAAAATATAAAAAGACTCAGGATGTAGTACAATGTGAGGTTCTAGAAGTCAATTCCTGATAGCATAAAAAACAAACCAATAATAATAATAATATAATGATGACGATGATGATGCTGAAGATGGTATTGGAGGCAGTGTTGGTGGTGATGGTGATTACTGCTCAGTAATTATGAGAATGGAGAAGAGTAAAGCATGCAAAGTACTCAGGGACAGACACAGCTTGATACTGAACTGAACAGCACCAGAAATAGAAGTAACAGAACCTGTGATCTACGACACAGGGGACACAACAGCAATAGAGGAAGAATATGCTTGAGCTTTTTGTTTACAATAAATAGTGCTGAGTGCAGTGCATATCTGTATGGAAAAAAATAAAACTTGACTCTTACCACACACAGAAACTCTAGAGTTAAAACGTGGGTCCTAACCTAAATGCAAAATGTAGCAACGCCACCTAATTTGTATCTTCTTCTTACATTACAACAACTGATATAGCAGGATTAGGGGTAAGAGTGCTTGCTCCCCTTTTTATTGCCCTCACTTCATGCAGTGGGATCTTCTGCTCATCTTGTTCCCATGTGGGAAGCCACTTGAACAAAGTCTGCAATAACCTTGGCAGCAAAAGATCGCCTGTCTGCCCCATCCTGTTGTGGTTTGAGTTCTCTGGCCCTGCCCCAAGCCTCATGCAATCTTAGCGGTGACCAAATCTATCGTTTGTGATTGGTTCATTGTCTAGTGCTCGAATTGGTGGTGTGAGTGTTTCACCCGCCCAGGGGTGGAGTCAGGATAGGATGTATCCATGGGAAGCTTTTGCTTTGGCTTTGGCTTTTGCTGTTTACAGTGGCCACCAATGGCTGCCCTGCCATACCACGCTGCCTTGGAGCCAACTGAGTATGGACTGAAACCGCCAAGAAGTGTAAGAAATAAACCTTTCCTTCCCTAACTTTGGGCGTCTGGTATTTTGTCTCTACAATGAGTAAAAAGTAACTAAGACACACCCAGACTGGGTCTGTGCGCCAGACCTACAGCGCATCCTCACACTGAGGGAGTGGGCTTCAAAATCTATGCCGCAAGCCCCCACCAGCCCCTCCATCTATGCTGACCTCCCCCTTCTAGAGTCTATATCCAGGGCACAGAGCAGTCCGGGTGGCCTTGCTCTAGAGCAGAGGAGTCACAGAGATGTGCAGAGTCCCTTCTTCCTCCGCATAGGTTGGTGTGTAGCTTGGTGTGTAGCTTCATGGGTCAGGACTCAGGCAGTGCAGAGGCTAAACATGGTGTACACATGGCCCAGGACTCCTTATCACCTCAGCGAGGGAGAAACGACTGTCATTTCCTGAGGGTCGCAGAGATCCCTCCTTTTTACTAGATCTAACGAAGGCCCATCCATGTGCTGAAGGTATTAGGTAGCCATGAGAGGGTCTCTTCCACCTATCCTTCCTTTTCAGGAAGAACTGTTATTTAAAGTGGTTTCACATGTGTTCCTTCATCCACAATAAATTAATTCATGACAAACTAGAAAGTAAAGCTCACCGGTCTGTCCTTTTCATAACACATTCGGCTAAGTAAGGCTAATCGAATATTATAAAACTGATAATACAAATGACTAACATTTTTAAGCATTCACTGGGTTCCTTTCAATTTCTTCAAGCAAACATTGATATACGCCGTGCTGTACTTCAGCTTGAGAATATAGCAAGAAACAAAAAGTACAAACAAATCTGTTCTAAGAAGTTTCCTTTAGTGAGGAGACAAAATAAACAAGAAGAGCTAAATAAACAAATCATACTGTTATTTAGATCAAGAATGTCCCCAAAGGTCTCAATGGCTCAAAGTGGGTTTTGGAAGGTAATTGAATGATGAGAACTATATAGGTGGCCTGCTGTTGGCAGCTGAGGGGTCTGGTTAAAAGATGCTGGCCACAGTGGGCAAAACCGAAAGGGACAGCGTCCTTCCTGGCTCCTCAGCTCTCTTTTTGCATCCTGACCACCGTAGCATGAGCAGCTTTCCTGTGCCAAGTCTCTCTCACCATGCTCTTATTGCCTTGGAGTCAGTCAACTACAAATTTAAAATGAAAGCCTGAAGAAGCCTCATCTGCTTTAAGTTACAAGTGTCTGGTATTGTGACTAACATAGATTTTGCCACCAATGTAGTGGGGTGGTGGCTGTGACTGTTACCTGACCGTGTTGTTTAGGAGCCTTTGGAAACGGTATGTGGGAATCGTTGGAAAAGATTTGGAGATGTTGGCAAGACAAGCCGTAGAATTCTGTGGACCAAGCTTAATGGGGAATTTTGGTTCAAGTGCAGAGGACCAGAATGCCAACAAAAAATAAAGATTAGGGTTCGAAGCTTTCACTCCGGAATAAGGATTCCATTGGTAACTGGACTCAAGACCATATGTTTATGCTCTGTCTGAAAATTTGTCCACATTTTGCTCATGTCCTGAGACTTTACAGCAGACTGAGATTAAGAGAAGCATACTAATTAATCTGGATGAAATTTCAGGATAGTCCATTGTTCAAACTTTGGTGTGGGTGCTTCTGTGGGTTGCCTTAGTTACAGTCTTATGGCTAAGACACAATGCCCGACATCTGCAAGTTGAAGAGGAAAGGTTTGTTTTGGCTTACAGTTTATAGTGTTTGGTCCATAGTTGGCTGACTCCAAGGAAAGGTGGCATGGCAGAGAAGTATGACAGAGGAGAAAGAGCTCGTGGCAAGGCAGGCAGAAAGCAGTGAATGATCACTGGGGATATATGTATCTCCAGGCCACACCCACAGTAACTCACTTTTTTCCACTAGACTTCATATCCCAACATCACACCTAGCTAGAAACTTCTCGGTGGGCTAATCCAGTACCATACCCCCGTGATCTAGTCACCTTTCAAAGGCCCCACCTATGAGTGTATGAGGCTTTGGTGGGACATCTAGACATAAGCCATAGTAGGGCTTTTTAGCCAGTTCTACACTAAGAATCAAATGGCTCAACTGAGTGACTTAAAAAAAATTTTTTTGAGTTTTACCAGAAAGATAATACCTGTAAAATTGGCACCTGCAAAATTTTGGCCCAGGACAGTTTGGTTGCTGAAAAGACAAATCTTAAAAGAAGCCAAATACTTTGCATCAGGACAACAGGAAGGATACCTTGTAAGCATTCCAGGAATCAGAAAGATCCCAACCTTGGCAATTCATGGGTTCCAAAATGAAAGAATGTTTTGAAAAGAGAATGCCTTCCTTGAGAAGAGCCATCCAGGGAACTGATTGCCAGGATTCATTTCACGGTGCTCAGTCATAGTCTCTCAGAGCCTTTGCAAGCCACAATTCAAGGGGGTCAGCTACTGTTCCAGCTGGACACAGACTGTAGTATCATCCATGTGGCCCTCTTTTTATAGTATGCAGAATGTAGGAGTTGTGGGATCAGGGAAGTTTAAACCCAGATATCCAAAGAACGCCTGGGAGACCAGGCAGTGTACCTGTGAGAAGGCATTGCAAAAACCTGTGACAGTGAAGCCAAAAGTGCAGTGGAAATGCCAGAAAGTTCAAGATGCTAGCAATGTGGCATAGTTGAGGAAAGCCACAGGCATTGAGCAAAACCACAGAGGGGGCCAGAAGAGCTTCAGCCTGCAATGCTGTAGATAAAGGACCTTCTAAGCATTTTATAAACCACATCTTTGCCCCAGGTACTGGACAAAGAACTATAGGATTTAATGTCTTCCATACTGTGTTTCAGTCTTGATTTGGTCTGGTTCTTTCCTATTTCCTTATTCTTTCCTTTTGGAGCACTTATGTATACCCTGTGCCATTGTATGTCAACAGTGTTTGACTTTCTTTTGGATTTTTATAAAGGTTTATACTAGGAGTTTGCCTTGTGTCTCAGAACAGATTTCGGACTTGAACTTTCTATCAGTGCTGCAATTGTTACACTTTAATAAATCTTAAAGTTGGAGTTAATGTGTTTTTCTTCTGTCTTTAGTTCATTTTATTGGTACACTTTAGATATACATAATGATTACATTTATCACAGGGAATTTGTACTGTACATTATGTATCATAATTCTTTTTTCCTTATTCCTCTCCTCTCCCTTCCACCCCTTTTCCCTTGTTATTTACAAAATTCTTATATACTTTTTTCTTCTATTTCCTGTTTTTTAAACTCTTTTCACTTCCTTACTTTTCCCCCTTTACCTCCTTTGTTCTCCCTCCAATTGGAGCATTTGCTTTCCTTTTCCTAATGTCTATTATGCTTTTTGGTCCTTATTTACCCTTTTGTTTTCTCACACCATAGAAACACTGTAATATTTAAATGCGTATGCCTGGTATTTATCACTTAATGTCTCAAGTTGCATCTATTTACCTAGAAATGTCTCGAGTTTATCCTTCTTTATGGCAGAGTAGTACTCTAC
Organism: Hydrochoerus hydrochaeris; assembly: GCA_004027455.1. Taxonomy (NCBI): domain Eukaryota; kingdom Metazoa; phylum Chordata; class Mammalia; order Rodentia; family Hydrochaeridae; genus Hydrochoerus; species Hydrochoerus hydrochaeris. Next base: position 63,225 of record PVLA01007163.1, on the reverse strand, counting down.
TGTATTAAAAAAAAACACATCTTTTTATTCATGCATCTGTTGATGGACATTTGGGCTGCTTCTAAGATTTAACTATTGCATACTGTGCTGCTGTAAACATGGATGTGTATATATCACTGTGGCATGATTTTTAATTCTTTTGGGAATATAACAAAAAGGGGAATAATTGGGTCAAATGGAACCTCTGCTTTCAACCAGTCTACACTCCCACAAACAGTGGGGAAGTATTCCTGTTTCCCACAGCCCCACCAGCATTTGTTGTTAGATGATTTCTTAAAAAAATAACCATTCTTTCTGTAGTGAGATGAAATCCCAGCATTGTTTTAATTTACATCTTTAACATAGCCAGTGATGTTAAACATTTTTTTCATATATTTCTTATTTCTATTTCTTCATTTGAGAAGTGCCTATTCTTTTCAGATGCCTATTTTTGGACTGGGTCTTTAAATTGGGGTATGGGCTGATTTTTCTGAGTTTTTTTTTTAAATATAGTCTAGATATTTGTCCTTTGTCTGACGAACAGCTGGTAGTGTTTTTTTCCCCCCACTCTTTGTGTTTTTGCTTTATTCTGCTTGTGGTTTCATAAATGTTTTGGGGCTTGAGGAAGGAAATTTATGATTTAGACCAAGAATGCCCCCCCCCCCCCGCAAAGCTTCATCTACTCATAGGTAGGGTTTTGGAACTGGTTTGCTGTTAGAACTGGGGAGTCCAGTCAGAAGAAGCAGGTCACTGGGGGTATCATATAGCACCCTCCTTGGTTCCTCTCTTCTCCCTCTGCTTCCTGGCTGCCATGAAGTGAGCAGCTTTCCTCCCTTCCACCATGAACTTCCTGCTTTGGAGCCAGTCAGCTATGGACTGAAAAGATGAGACATAATCAACCTTTCTTCAAACTGTGAATGTCGCATATTGTGTCTCAGTGACAAGGAAGTGCCTGAGACAGATAGAGTGTATGGTGTACAAAAAAAAATAACTACAAGAGAGTGTGTTATGAGTGAAGCAATGTGACATCTGTGGACAGGAAGAGCTTCTCTCCCAAGGTTGCACTAAAGCAGAGAGAAGCTCAGGAGCTAACAGAGTCAGGATAAATTTCCTGTGGAATGGGATTCCAAGTAGGCTGATGAAGAAAAGCAAAGGCTCTGGGGGAAAATGAATTAAATTCCTTGGGAAGTGATCAAGAGGCCACCTAGAGGGAGAGGAAGACTTGAGCTGAGTGAGAGATGTGGCCAAACAGTAAGAAAAGAGGGAGCACCTGGCACCTGACAGATCATGCTCCTCCGCACTGTCACTGTACTTCCGGTGAAGCAGGGTCAGCACGGAGGAAGCTGACTGAGGGGAGGCTCGGGAGCTGGACTGTTCAAAGGGCTCCCAAGTTACAGGATCTCTCTGTGGCACGAGGACAAAAGCAAGGGACTCTTAGAAGTGGTGGTGACACTGGTGGCTGGGGTGGGTTGGGTGAGGTGCAGGAAGGGGGACATAGTCAGATTCCGAAAAGACACGTCAGGTGGAATGTGAGCTTCTGGGAGAAAGAGGGATGTCGGGCATGGTGCTGAGGTATTTGGGAAGCTGGAGGAGCAGCCACTTCAGGGGTCCCTGGGCAGGGCTCCTGGTCTGGGGCAGTGGAAGGTGGGGACCGCGGGCTTAGGTGAGGTCACTGAAAACATCTGTTGGAGCTCCGGAAAGAGGCACTGCCTAAGCAGATGGAGCCCAGAAGGAGAGGACTGGGTGGGAGATGCTACTTCTAGTCTTTCCCCGTGCTCAGAGGCAGGTTCTAGTAGCCACACTGTTGGTTCAGGAAACCCAATTCCAAAGGTTAAGCACAAATTCGGGATTCTTCAGCCAATGAGTCAGGATTTGAACCCAGCTGGGAAACCATCTTTGAGTGCTAAATCCACGCCAGTTCTATAGCAGAAGGTTTCAGATGTAAAAAGAAAATCCTTGTGTGAATCTCCCATTTAAAAACAAAACAAAACCAAAAAAAAAAAAAACAAGTGCAGCTCTGTTCACATTTTCCTCTAAGCTCAGACCAAGAGCCAGCTGGCCTCCCACTCACTTGAAAAAAAAATGTAAAATCCCATTTTCAGACAGCCTTTGCTTGGCTCAAAACACAGTCACGCTTCACAGTCCACCCAGCAGAGACTTGTTTTTGGCAAAGACACCAAGAAATGATGTCATTCTTTGAGGACAGGGAAAGCCCAGTGTGCCTTTGATTTCCCCTTCAAAATCCAGCAAATCCGGGCTCTTCATACTTATTTCTGCTTGTAGTATAAACTGAAAGAACGTTTTTAAAGTACAGCAAGAACATTAAATTTATTTATACCCTAGAATCTCAGTGTCCTATATCTGATCATCTAACCTTAGGAAATAAGTGGAATGATATAAAAATGTTTTATATACAAAGACATTCTTTATTTTCCTGCTTGTAGTGCTGGAATCTTCTAAATCATAAGCTATCCAAGGGAGAGATGATGAGCTAAATTATAGACACCAAAAGTTAATTTTTGAAAAAAAAAATTAATGCCATGAAACATGTTTCTATTAAATTTTTAGGTTTACAATATTGTGAAAATGGCCACAGTCCCTAAACTGCTATACAGATGTAATGTAATCTCAATCAAAATATCATCAGCATATTTCACAGATCTAGAGAAAACTTTCTTAAAATTCATTTGGAAACAGAAGAGACCTAGAATAGCAAAGGCGATTCTGGGCAACAAAGCAAGGCAGGAGGCATCACAATTCCTGACTTGAAATTATACTACAAAGCCTCAGTGATAAAATCAGCATGGTACTAGGAAAGAAAAACAGAGCTATAATCCAGTGTAATAGACTAGATGATGCAGACACAGCTGCAAACACACTCAACCACCTTATCTTTGATGAAGGGACCAAATATGTTTACTGGAAGAAAGATAGTCTCTTTAATAAATGGTGCTGGAAAAACTGGCTTTCCACATGCCAAAGACTAAAATAGAGCCATCTCTATCACTATACACTAAGTTAAGGTTAAAAGGGATCAAAGATATAAATATTAAAACAGAAACACCAAATTTACTAAAAGAGAAATTAGGCACAAGTCTTGAAGACACAAGGGTAGGAGGAGACTTCAGGAATAAAACCCGAACCGCATGAGAAGTACTTCAAAGAATCAACAACTGGGATCTCATCTTGTTAAAAAGTTTTGCACATCAAAAGAAATCACCAACAAAGTGAAAAGGAAACCCACAGAATGGAAAAGACTTTTAGTCAGCTGTTCCTCAGGAAAAAAAGACTTCTATCTAGAACATATGAAGAATTGGGAAAAAGGGATCAGTTCTCCAAATGCAAATACACAGTCCAAAACTGGACACCTGAGATGAATATGCACTTCTCAAATGAGAAATACACAAAGCAAATAAATGTATGATAAAATGTTCAACATCATTGGTCATTCAAGAAATGTAAGTTAAAACAACACTGAGATTCCACTTCACCCCAGAAAGAATGGCTATCATAAACAAATCAACCAATAACAAATGCTGGTGGGGTTATGGGGGAGAAGGAACCCTTCTCCACTGTTGGTGGGAGTGTAGATGGGTATAATTATTGTGAGAATCAGTGTAGGGAGTCCTCAAAAAACTAGGATTAAAGTCCCATTCAACCAAGCTATTCCCCTTCTGGATATTGTGCCAAAATTGAAAACATCATATCACAGTGTTTTATGCGCAACCATGTTTATAGCAGAACAATTTATAATAGCTAGATCTTGGAAACAACCCAAGTGCCCATCAACTCAAGAATGGATTAAAAAAAAAGATATAGTCTTTTTATACAATGGAATACTACTCAGCCATAAAGAATAATAAACTAGAGACTTTTATAGGTAAATGAATATAACTTGAGACTATACTCATAAGTGAAACAAATCATACTCACATGAATGAATATCATATTGCCTCCCTATGTAAGAAAAAAAGAGTAAGTAAGATCCAAAATGTACAATAGATATTGTGAAATAGGAAGAAACTGCTCAAAAATAAAATAACTGGCATGGTAGAAAGGAGAAAAGAAGGAAGAGAAAAGAAAATATGTATATATATACACACACAAGATAACTAAGATAATTATACTACTAATTTCTATTAGTTCATTGAAAAGAACCATTTGTACTTATGTTGTTTAATCAAATTTTCATGCCTATATCTTATAATCTGAGCAACTACTTTGAAGATAACAATACACAATATATTAACTATTGTTATTCTCCTATTATCATGTTTGTGAAATTCTATATCATTTTTATTGTTTTTTTCTCTTTAAAATAAAAGGCAAGATGTAGCCTTGCGTTTTTGTATAGTCTTTATATTATAATGATTTTACATCAAATGATAACTAATGGGGTACAGAGAAAATGTCACATATGCGAACGGGTGCCATAGGAATTGAATGGAACCTCATTTTCTGTCCCTAGAGGAGAAAACCAAGGGGACAACTGAATACCTAGAATATTTTTACTCTAACTGGCTACTTCCCAGGGCTTCTGCTCTCAGAGGCACCATCTTAGCAGAAGAAATTCTATTACCACTGCCACCTGAAGCTCCCTCTCCAGAAGCACCTTCCAAGCCCTTCCAGTGGAGCCTTGGAACACAGAGATCCTGCTCTAAAATTGCAAAAAAGCTACAGAGAAGCCACACTCTCCATTCCCGTCCTGTGCACACAGTAAATAGAGGATGTGTAGAAGTTCCCTCTCCTTAAAACTAAAGGAAAGAGGGACTGAGAATTGCTTGCAAAGTCTTGTGCCCTCCAGGAAAAGGAAGAAACTTCTCCTCAGTAGGTTCTACATGGACACCATCTTTGCCTACCTGCCCCTGGAAAAAGGGGCAGGCAGCAGGACAGACCATGTGCTGAGGAAATTCCAAGTACAGTGGGGGCCTTAAGACCCCCCAAGGCCTTAGTTCAAACACAGGGTGAAACCTGTGTGTGCCTTCCTGCCTGACAGCTGAACTCAGTGCTCAAGGGGAGGGGACATATCCCAATACTCAGTGGGAGGATTGTCAAAGAATCTATGGTCGTCTTTTCCAGAGTTCATCCTCTGCTCATAACTCATTTCTTCACATTAAAAATACAATTGTCTCTCCCTAAGACCTAAACACCCACACTGTAATAGCTTTAACTTAAGTTTAGGCTCTTGTTACCTGAACTAACTGTCACAAGGGGGGCTCATCAGGCCCAGTGGGTGGGCCTCCCTACTCTCGTTCTACCCAGACTTCAGATCTGAGGCTGAAGATGAAGGTCGGCAGCCTTGTGACCTTAGTAAGCAAAGGCAATATTGCACAAAATAACTACAGTGTTACTCCAAGTCAGCAAAGGTCTTGGAGTGACCTGGATGGGGAGAACCTTCAGCTAGTTGGAACTCTTGTGCCCCCATCTCTATGGCCCTCCAGAGTCTCAGCTCAGCTCATAGCTCCCCTGGACTCAGTGGAGTCTCGTTCCTTGCATGACAGAGTGGTATCTGATCTAAGATATAAGTGGTCCCAATGCATATCTCTGCGCTCCTTGTATGGTTAACTTCATCCCTTGCCTCTGGGATCCAGCCCCACAAACCCAGCTTCCAGCAGCTCCTACCTCTGATCTCTGTCTCTCCAACTCACTAGAATCATTCTGTTCTGTTGGCACTTCATCTCTCTACCACATTTTAAAAAGTTCTTAGAGTTATAAGACTGAAACAACCATGGGACTTGTCTCCTATTGCTTGTCTCTTGGGATAATAGTCATGTGATGTCTGTCTCTCACTTTGCCTAGTTTTCCATATACGATATATGGAACTTGGTAAAAAGTAACCAGACACACAAGAAGATAGCTGATGTAAATGGACAACAGATCAGGCAACCTATGCACAACCATCCATGATATGAAAGTTACCAACTTTGGGTTACAGAAAAAATGAGCATAGTGCATTCTACAAATGAAAGAATGAATTGAGAATTTTGTCAGGAAATAAGAAACTAAAAAGGATTTGAATTTTAGAACTGAAATTGAGTAACTAAATTTAAAAGCACAATGAATTTCTTTAACAGTGGATTACCCTAGCTAAGAGAAGAATCTGTAAATTGAAAGATACCAAGAATAAGGTAAACAGAGAAACGAGAGACAAATACAGAAAAAGGCTCAATGCAGCTCACAAGCATAGAAAGTCAAGAAAATGGCAGAAGCACTATTTAATGAGGTAAGTGGTTGGAAATTCTCTAAATCTGAAAATATGAAGGTGAAAATTGAAGCATCTATACAAATCCCAAGCTGGATAAGTACAAAGAAAATTACTAAGGTAATTAAGTACAGCATACTATCACTGCACAGATTCAAAGGAGGAAAAATCCCACCCTAAAAATAATAGAAAACAACACTAACAGTGAAGATCTGTATCCTGCTCTTTGGGCAGAAGGGTGGGGAGTAGGGGATGAATTTGGCTTCACCCGGGACACGATCCCTACACTAGGTCTGAGGGATGGCTAGAATTTGGCAGCCATATGTGGTGTCATGCACCTGTAATCCCAGAACTCTAGGAGGCCGGTGGGGGAGGGTAGCAAGTTTGAGCCTAACCTTAGGCAATTTAGTGACTTAGTGAGACCCTGTCTCAAAATTAAAAATTAAAAACTAAAAATTAAAAATATAAAAAGGCTAGAGAGGTAGTTGAAGTGAGGTAGTTGAAGGACCTGGGTTTGATCCTCAATATCATGAAAAACAAAAAAAGATGTGATAAGTCCATCAGGATATAGAGATGGGTAAGTCAAGACTTAAATGTCAAAGTACAGCACATGCGGTTCTGTATGAACATAATACAATTTGAGACTGGGGAGGTGATTTGATTTGGAAGGCTCTATGGGAGTCTGAACTTCCTCCTGACATGGTGAGAACCACACACAGTTCTAAATCAGGGCATTGGCTACAGATGCCACCACTAACCTTCCAAGGCAGGGGCCAGACAGTGGGGAAAAGAGAGCCAGGGCTCCTTATATAATGTAGAGAGGTAGCGTGAGGCAATGCTCACCTCTTTCCAAGAAAAGATAGGGTTTGACCATGGAAGAGAGAGGGAAAAATCACGTGCTCAATACTTACTTTGTGCCGTATAATAATACAGACAAATATATATACAGTGTATGATCTTTTCTCAGGTCTCCCAGGTCAGAAGCAAACACTTTCTCCAGCCTCTGTCACTGCTATGGCCACCTCTGTGCCTTCTCCACAGTCTTCTCCCTCTGTTACAAACCCACCCCTACCTTTCTGGGCTGGCTAACATGCATTCTTTTTCCAAGCACCTTTGCAAAATTAATCCTCTCTATGAATCTCTTAGGCCAATTATGGTCTTTCTTGCGCGTTACCTGCGCCCTTTTAGAAATGTTTCCAACACAACGATTAGCTCATTTCACCATAGTCATCCAGGCACTGTCATCAGGAATGCTCGGCAGTAATACTAAAAACTCCACACCAACCTGAGTACTTGTCCTACCTGAAGCATCTCCTGGTAGCAGAAAAGCTACCAGGCTACCAGGACAATCACAATTCCACAACAATACTAGTTTTTAGGGTGGGGAGAAAAAAGAGGCGCCATGTTCACATGTGTTCTTTAAACTTCAAACCGGAAATGGCATATCCACTTGTTGCCCAGGCCAAGGCAAGTCACAGAGTTGCAGCTAAGTTCTCAGGATCAAGGAGATACAAGGAGGTACACTACACTCTGCTGAGAGAACTGGGAATACCAAGCAGGCAGTACCAGTGCCTGGCACTGCAGCAAAGTTTTGTGACGGGGTAATGTCATACTTTTAAAGGATTAGTGCACATGCAAATTGTGAAATCCTACATGAATATTATTTGTTAGTTATCAGAGAAGCATATTGTTATGGATTTTCAAATAAGGGAAATGGTAAATCCAACATGAAAAATTGGGGGAAGACTTTATTGAGACAGGACAGTTGTAAGATAAAAGGAAATTGGACATAGGGGAGCAGGCATTCCAGGTGGGGGGAACAACAAAAGTCAGGACAATACAAAAAGGGCAATCTGAAGTGTGACATGCCTAGTGGACCTCAGGAAGAATGCGTCTGTTGCAAATACAGTCTCTGCAGAGAAGAGTTTCCAAAGGCCAGCTGGCAAAGAAAATGCCAGCTGTGCCATTTTTAGAAGCAAAAGTGTCCCATATGCAAAAACACAGATGCCATGAATGCACAAGTAGGCTGACCCCGCAGCCACAGTCATGCTAGCAGTCTGATAAGCCACCACCCTCTGGAGAGTCCCTGACACCGCCTGGCATGGGAGATGCTTCTGGCACGCCTGCTGCCCAGGCAGAGCTTCAGAGATGAGATCATCGTCAACTTAAAAAAAAAAATCACCACTTAAGCGGCAGAAATGCTTAGCCTCATGCTGTCAGGAAAGCTGTCACCACGGAAAAGAGAAAGAGAAAGTCCCCAGAATTAGTGTTGCATCTCATCCAAGAACTGTCAATATTTTTGGAAGCCCCCAGAGAACAAATGTTTTCTTGAGTCTGGCGAGATCTGGAGTGTTGAAAAGAGGTTGCCTCTAGGCTGATTGACGGTGGCCAGTCAGTGCCACCGTCTGGGTGACATCGGAGACAGGCAAATGAGAACACAACATCCGTGTATGAGCAGATGAGAACACATGAAAAACCATCTTCTAGAAACTCAAAGCAGAATACATATTGCAAGCTTCAGTTTATATTTGTAACCCAGTCTCACTGACTTTCGTACTGACCAGCTACATAAAGACTCCCCAGGCATCTATTTGTGGGTGTCTCCAAAGATATACCAGTCTTAACCACTGAGGTCCTGGTCAAACTCAAGCTCCTCTCAAACTAGGCTAGTGCAAAGAGGGTTAGTAAGAGAGGCCACTTAAAAGTGTGTGGGAGAGGAAAAGAGGCGCCACAAGGCCTAGAAATGGAGGGATTATTACCAACTCTGTCACAAGGTTCCCTAGGAAAGTGTGACCTGGGAAGCAGCTCAGCCACACCCCAAAGGGCCAGAAGACTGAAGACTGAATTGACCACACTCCTTGCATCCGACACCATGTTCTTCGTACAGACCTGAGGAGCGAGCTGCAGAGTCCGGACCCTGCTCGGCTTGGATCTACTTCCTCATACAGAATTTAGGGTTTGGTCTTCCTGAATTCTGGTGGGCTGCTTTTCTTCCCAAGGGGAAACTGAGGGAAGTTGTTGAAGCAAAGTGTTCACCTTCAGCTACCGCTTCAGCGGTCACTCATCCTTGGTTTCTTCAGCTCATATAAACTGTGCTTTGTCCTTGTCTCCTGTCCATCTGTTTTGCCATTAACAGTAACATGCAGTATTAACTAACTCCAGAGTCTCCTGTGTCTTACTCCCCTTGCCTGGCAGTTACAGCCCTCTGTTTCTGGACATTCCATGCTGCCCCCCAGCCTCTGCTGTTCTAGAATCTTCTCATACCCCTCCACTGTCTGCAAGCTGAGTTCTCAAAGGACTTCTCCTACTTCAGCCTTGACCTGCTGAACACTCACCTCTGACGCCTTCTCAACTGAGCATTCATTCTTCATGTTGTTGGTGAAAGGTGTGTCCTCTAAGCCTTCCCATGACTCACAGCCGTGTCTTCTCAGGGTGGACAGAGTACATCTTTCCATCCTTCCCAGCATCCCCAGGCCTTGCATCCCTTCTCCCCCACCCAGCTCAGCAGTGCTTATGTTTCAACTTTGCCCTTCATAAGACATTGCTGATTGTATGCTTCCTGGATCTCAAGCTTCCTCCACCTCCCATGAAAAATATTAGATCTGTGTCTCAGGAGAAAACACAGGAGTCAAACTCTTATCTCTGCAGAGTTCTGTCCCATGGTCAAGCACTTCAGTGTCCCCGCTCCACAGCTTTCGGGCAAATGATGGTGAGGTCTAGATTGTGGGTTTCTGTATAAAGAGACTCTTGCTATCTCATGAGGAGCCTGTCTCATTTTATCACAGCATATTGCAAACACTGTTGATATCGCTGCTGCCAATGGAATAATCGGTCATGTGGATAAAATGGAATTTTGTGATTCTCAAGAGAATTCTTTCTTCCGAGAAGCCAGGGTTTCCTCTACCTCGAGGCGAGACCACAGGAAGGTGCCTATGGGCTTTGAAAGAAGTACAAGCTGAACAAGGCGAGACCGTGCAAAGGCAGTTTCCGGGACAAGGTGGCCGTCACATCAGAGTGGCCGCCTTGCTAAGAACACAGAAAGGCCCTGAGATATGGACAGCAGGAGCTGATTGACATGTGCAACCACAGGCAGGGTGGCCAGGGCAGCGAGAGCAGAAGGAGGCCTTCTCCTCCTGCTCATCCTCCTCCTTCTCCTCCTTCTCCTCCTCAGCCTCTTTCTTTTCTTTCTTGTTCCATAGAAACAAGCATATTGGCAGCACAGAGGGACAGGGCCAAGAGGAAAGGGCCCCAAAAAAGATGAAGTGCAGCTGAGTTGCTCACCTGGAGGCAATACTCTTGTTTTCTGGACTATCTGTTCATTGTGTCTCTCTCTGAGTCACCCACAATATTAGGTCACTGCTATTGGTACACAGGTCTCAATCTCAGTCGTTTCCTAAGCTTTGTGAAAGTATAATCTTCTGTCTACTTACGCATTATCCTGTCTTGAACATAGGAGATGTTCAGTAAGCTTTTGTTCAATGAATAATGTGGAGTAAATTAATGAGTGAAAGGTAAATAATATCCTTGTATATAGCGGGCTTTTATGAATATAGTCATACAATCCAATGTATAACTTTATAAATATGTTTATCGAATATATACATTAAACCAATATAAATGTATATAGGGAGTCAAGAAGAAGCTCTGAGTATTAACTATCAAGAATAAGTATCTAGCGAGGAAGGGGGTGAGGCTGGCCACCAGCTGACCCCTAGGTTGGTTCATCAAAAAGAACAGTTTGTGCTGCCATTGTTGATTGATCACCTTTGTGTCTAGATTTTGTGACCTGAACAACTAGTTCTGTGACAACATGCAATATATGAACCAGTTCCAATTCCCCAATTCCCTTTTTTTTTCTTTTCTGAAATTCTGCATCATTTCTATCCTTTTTTTTCCTATTTTGCTTTTTAAAATAACATTTTAAAAATTTCAAAAAAAAAGAATCAATATCTATAGAAAGGACTTCTTAAGTTTCTTTGGAGAAGGAAGCCTAGAAAATGGAAATATTTTGCCACCTGTTTTTCCTCTTTTGTCCATGGACTACACCAAATTTCTATTTAAATGTTGTTAGTGTATCTGCTAAAATTATCTATTGACTGACATAATAAGGTAACATCTCAGACCTCATGCTGCAAAATCAGCTATCGAGCTTCTGTCACACTTGGTAGCTAATTTCAGAGGTGAGACTAAGTCCCCAGGTCTGTGAATATTTGTGACTTTTAAAATTATCCTGGATTCTCAGGCAACACCCCCACCACAGTTCTCAAGGAATGCACATAATTATCGGGTTTGAGCAGAAGGTCTTGTAGACATGTTTTGTGTCTCAGTGTTCACAAACCCCAATGATGGAAAATTAATAACAACTCCTGAGTTACAAATGGAACAGAGACTCCTGGTGGAGGATGTAGCATAGGACGGGGCTGCTGATGAGGGTGTGTTGAGCACAGTAGGGACTGCAAAAGCAGCAAGAGGTACAGAGATCTCACCAGGGAGGAGTGGCTGGCAGAGCAGGGTGAGGCCCTTGAAGGTGACTTGCAATCTCTCTCTTGTCAATTTCTTGGCCTGATGGGAGCAGAGGCTGCGCTACAAGTGGTTTGCACCAAGCGCAGGAAGGAAGCACTGTGTGCTTCGCGAGTTCTGTGGGCAGGTCGGGCACTGAGAGTTACATCCAAATCAGCCTTCTCCTGCCTCACCCCGGCTCCTTTTCCTCACCAGAAACGAATCTTGCAGGTCCCTTAATCACCTTAAACAATTTGATTAGGTATATTTTAGAAAATTCTCAGCCTACTCCAGCTTCAGGCCTATTTTAAGAAGCAAAAACATTGATATCATTAGAAATTAGTCTTGAAGTTTATGTGCCTTTCAGGTTTTCCTTTAAGTGTTAATATGTCTGGGAGACTAAATGCCATAGGGAGAAACGCAGGGCCCTCCGCCCACAGCGGCGGCCACCTGCCAGTAGCTGGGAGACAAATAAACATTCTTGGACAATGGGTACATTTCATGCAGGTGCTTAGAGATCTAATAAGACCTGAACATAAATTCCAGCCACCTCCTCTTAGCGCACAGCACATACACAGACATACACAGTCATTCACAGACACACGCATACTCCCCTTCACACACACACACACACACACTCCTGCGCATGCGTGCCTTCCATACACACAGGTGTGCTCACATAATACACATAGTGTAGGTCGCAAGGCAGAAGGTCCTGGTTCTCTCTGAGCCTGCACTGAGAAGAAGCTCATCTCTGTTTCTGCATTTCCCTCCTGCACGACTCTCTCCTCCTTACTCCAGATGACTTTTTTATGTCAAAGACACACACAGTGTCCCCCTCCTCCCATATTCCCATAATTCCATTCCCATTCCTGAAGTCAGTGCTGCTTAGCCAGATATATGTCCCTGCTCTAGGAAGTTTCTTGTGCTGTTTCCAGGAAACAATAAAGTTAGCAATTCTGAATTTTAGTCACCACACAGATTTGTTGGCCACAGCATTGTCTGTCCTGGGACAGGAAGACGTCCTGGGGCAGGTCAGAAGACTGACAGTGGCATTATGACTTTGCTATCTCCCACCTGTGAGACCTTGAACAAATTCTTTGGCCTCTGTATGTTGAGCTTCTCAGCAAAGTTGGGGATCCCCTACCTCTCTTGTGGGGAGTCAGCAAGTGGAGCCATAATATCCGTGTGCTTTTGGGTGAGTGAGGCTCCAGGTCATACCTGCCACCTGCAGCTGTGTGAGTCTGCACGCTGCTTGGGTGTCACCTGGGTGTCAGTCTTCACATGCCCAGTGGCACAAGGACAGCTGCCCACTACAGAGACCCAGGGAGGGTATGGCACACAGGGCAGGTGCCAACAAGTCCGGGCGCTGGACTGTTTTGGGGGTGCAGAGTGTGCTGTCCTGAGTCAGACTGCCTGGCTGCACCTCCCCAGTGGGGCTCTGGTCATCCTCTTTGACTCCCTTTCTTCTCATCCCACGTGGAGTGCGGGTTAATGTCACTGATATGTGCCTGATTTCCACAGCTGATGCTTTGGAGGTAGAATACAGGAAGGGCAAGGAGTCTGAGCCCATTTGAGGGACGTACAGATATCTGGGGGAGCCATAACTTCTAGAGACTGCTCAGAAACAAGCCCGGAAGAGTGGATGGAGCACAGACTTGGACCCAGCAGGCCTGGGAACTTGCTCCCGTGCTGACTTGGAGGAAGGAAGTGTCCTAGAAGGTAGGGTACACGCCATCCTGCTGGACACTAACACCACATACGAGACAGCTCTGCCATGGGAATCTGGTAACCCCTCAGAACAAGGCCACTGGGAAAGTACATGAAGCCAAACAAAGTGAGTTTATTCACATTTTGCAGCAAGGGCCCATGTGACTGTGTCACAGGGTTGCGCTGGTTTTGAAACAGGGAGGTAGAGAAAGACCTTGTGCAGGGGGGATGAACTAGGTGGGGTCTCTGTGCAAGAGTCGCTGGAGTTAGGTTCCTTGTGCTAAGGTTCAGATACATTTTCCTAGTAAGCAGCACACAGCAGTGATCAAAGCAATCAGTTCCAGTGAACACCATGGGTATTAGGAGGATAAGCGGGGCCTTGTAGGAAGGTGGAAAGGATTCCCAGAGTGACGCTGGCCCCTAGGGGAGGAGAGCGAGGGGTGAGAATCTCGGCAGTGAGCATTCTGCAGGTGCGACAGGCAGTGAGGGAAGACACGAGCCACAGAGGGAGCCAGACGCTTGGTGATGGACACTGTGGCAAAGGCTAGGCCTCCAAGGCCAATGGACACAGGTCTCATTAAACTGGCAGGGTTGTCATGCTCAGAAACATGATAAAACAAGGTGACAGGTGACAGTGCCATCAAATCTCCTCTCACCCCTCTGAAGTGTGTCTTTGTTCTGCTCACTTCAGAAAAGCTACAGTTAAAGGTCCTTGTCGAAGGGTGCTGGCTCACTATGTACCCTGGTTTCTCTAGGCCCACTTCTGCATCACACTTTCCTGCTTGTAACCCCACAGGCTGACCTCTACTTGGCTCAGGTATACTCATTTTTGTGTCTAAAAACCTAGACAGAGTCTCCGTGGCAACCCGCTCAGTTTCCCTCCAGGGTTCAATGCCCAGGGCGCTTCGCTTTCGCTTTACAATAAATACTTCTGCTCAGTTCTCTTTTGACTCACTGCCTTGTGTTCTCTCTGGATTGAGAAAAGAATCCGCTAGCAACAGCGCTACCTGCTTTCAGGGAGGAAGGAAGGGAAGCAGAGGTTTGCTCTGGATTGGAAACCGCTGTGCAGAAGGAGTTGTCTACTAACAAAGCACCTTTCTGGTTATTGTGTAGGAAAGACAAAAGTGAAAAGGGCTGGGGATTCACTTGTAGCAAACTATCAGTCAAGCAGAAGGAAGGGTCTTCAAGGTTTTTCTCCCCCTCCACTGCATCCTCCTCCTGTCCCTCCCCTCCTTCCTGGCCCTCTCCCCTATTTCCCCCCACCTCCCCACTTTCTTCCTCTTCTTCTTTGCAGTTACATGTATCAAACCAAGGACCTTCACACTGAGCTACATCTCCAGCTCTTCAAAACATTATTACTTTGAGACAGAGTCTCATTAGGTTTCTCAGTTGCCCAGGCTGAGCTGGAACCTGAGAACTCCCTGCTTCGGTGTCCCAAGTGCTGCTGTTACAGGCAGGTGCTACCTGAGGGGAAACACTGCTTTTTGTTAGCTTTGTCCCTGGCCTTGTGTGTGTTACCAGGTTACCTGTGATAGTTAACTGTGTGTCACCCTGAATAATACCTAGAGCAGTGCTTTAGCACAGTGCTTGTGTGTCTGGATGACTGACTTTCTGAAGGAGAGAAACCTATCCTGGGTGTGGACTGCACCAGCCAATAGAATCTGTGACCTGGAGGGAATAGAAAGGGAAAGGAGGAAAGCTTGCTTTTGCTCCTTTGGAGCAGCTCTAGCCTTTGCCTTTGCCTTTGGATTCCCGTCTCCAGGCTTCCAGCACAGATTCTTCAGCCTCCCTGTGCAGACCGTTTGGTTTCCTCACTTGGATTTGCATGGGACTCCGCAGTAAGCTCCAGGCCTTTGATTCTGAGTGGACCCACTGGTTGTCCTGTATGCAGATAACCCTTTTGCAGTCTTTCACACCTAACTCTACAGGTGACCATTGTAAACCTCCTTAGTAAATCCTCTATATGTCATATATATTGGATTAGATCAGATCTGTTCCTCAAGTGAACCCTAACTGATGCATCGCCTCGTTTTCCTATCGTTAGCAGGCCTGACACTCCCTGAGAATTATTCCTGGTCAGCAGTGCTCTGTGTTTTTTCATGTTTCAGCATAGGCCTGGCTTCCTTCTCCACCCCCCTCTTTTCTGTTCTCCTCATGGATAAGTAAGGAAATTTGGCTTATTTTCTATACAGAATGACTCAGATAACTTCCTTTTGTTTTCTGAACAACAAAGCCCTTCGTGTACAACCTTCTTAAAGCATGGTTATCCCTTCCATTTCAAAGATTCCAGAACCACTAGTTAAAATGACATCATTTTTTGTTCCTTTCCCATCACAGAAGGAAAATGACATCTTATAGAATGAGTCAGAGTATAAAAGATACCCCCAAAATATTAGTTTTCTTTCATCTTTAAAATTGGAAAGGTTCTGTAGCAGATTTCTCTCGGTTTTACACAATTCCCAGTGACCTGTGTCTGTGAGGCCCTCTTTGATTTCTGGCGCTTTGTGCTCTTGCGTCTATTTGCATGTACCTGCAGCTCTCTGCCCTGACCTACTGGCCCCAAAGTGCAGTGAGCAGATAGGAGCTGGAGCACTGCCCCCTTGCGTGGTCCTTACCCTAGGGCTGAGTGATGAAATCCCAGATCGCTCCCTTACCCTAGGCAAACCCTCTGGGAGAGCCATGGATGTTTCCTGAAAGACACGGCTCATTCCCCTTCTTCTTCTCCCACTGCTCCTTTGCCAGGTTCCCCTGGGACACATCCTCAGTGGTTGCCTTCACGTGGATCCTCGTGTCAGTATCTACTTCTGTAGAAAGCAATCCAAGTTAATTCTGTTAGGTGGAAAGTTCATGTACCAAAACAGATGAACTAGTCACTAAATGGCCTCTTCTTGGACACAGGGAGGCCAGGGAAAATTGCTGCAGAGGTCTGAGAGTTAGAGCGTGTACACCTGAGTGCAAATAGTGCCAGAAGAATGAGAATGAGGAGGGAGGAAGGTACAGAGAGCCTCATAGGGCTCATATGATTGAGTAAGTGTGGCGATAAGGGACAGGGGGAGGTAGAAGCCAAGAATGGCTCCATGTGGGAGGCTGAGAGGTCCCAGGCACAGTGAGCCTGGAAGCAAGGAGAAGTCACCAGGACAACGGTGAATTTGGGTGCTACCATGTTATGCTTCTGGGTCCGACCAGTGGAGTTCCTTGCCTAAGTGACACGGAAGAGAGAAGCCCTAAGCATGGAGACAGTGTGTGATATTCAGGTGCTCAGTGTATGTATCTGGGCTGCAAAATGGATAAAGTAACAAATAAGAAAACTCAAGGGAAAGGAAACAGATGGGCCCCATACCTGAAGACACAGAAGTCAGTCAGAAACCACACACAGCTCCGAACTCCCCATTCTGAAATTCTTTTCCAAGGACTGGTTGCCCTTTGTCCCACCCATTCAGTACAAATAACTTTCTCCTGGTTGAACCACTGTGCTTCCTTTAATTGGAACTATTTTCATTCGCCATATTTGCCCAGTTCTTAACTTTTCTTGTTGCTTTTTCACTTCTCTGAGTCTCATTTTACATATCCCCAAAATAAGTGTCCACCTCCAAGGATTTCAGTGATAATCGGTGAGTTCATTCCCCCGACTTCCCATACAGTATGTGTTCAGTGACTGTTGTCGCTCAGCCACCCACCTCCTCTTGAGCAATGCTGTACAGTGCAGCAGGCAGCAGAAATGACCTTGTTTACACTGTGCTTTCTCACACTGAGTCTGACCTAACTCAGTGGTTTATTCTCCAGAGCAGCAGGATCCTGGTGTTTCCAAGCACTCAAACTCAAATTTAGCTTTAGTGGCAACCTGAGCCTAGCTTCCTTGTTATCTCCTGTGTCTTCTACACAAGGGCCCTCAAATTCTTCCCTTACCCGTGGAAGTCTCCCAAGTCTCATTCTTTGTCCCTTCTCCTCATGTATCATGTTCATATATGACTTTTTCTCACTATATTTTTTGTGAGGCGTGTGCATGCATGTGTGTGAGTGTGTGTGTGTGTGTGTGCACATGCTCACTGGAGATCAAGCCCAGTGCCTTCAGCATGCTAAGAAATTTCTCTACCACTCAGCTATCCCCTTAGCTTTACACAATATTAGTAACAAGAGGACAAGTTCTATCAAAAAACATAGCACAGAGGCCGAGTCTCGACAGGACCTTCTACTCCACAGGAACCAACTCAGTGGGAACAAGCACTAACAATTACTGAGCATTAACTATGCACCTTCACATTGTCTTGTGACCGCAAGACAATGTTTCCCCTTTTCTTTCCTCTACAGTAGCTAGTATCATACTCTAGTCCCTGGAATGCATTAATTTAGTACATTTCATTTTTCAAATTAAACCTCATGTATTGCTTGAATCTAAAACAGACCAGATCTTCTCATCAGTACAAGCAAACACACTGCTTAACAAATACTCACTCTTGTTTTGATTGATGTCGCTGTTACTGTCATTTAGAATCCAACCCAACAGGAGAATCAGAATCAAGACTGACTTAAGAATTGTTTTGAAAGATAAAGCAATTGTGGAAGCTCTTCAAGGGAAAGGCAAGTAACATTTATTGTGCATCAGCTATGTGTGAGGCCCTTTGCCCAGGAGGTCACATGAGAAAGTTTCTAATCCTCATAACTACTGCATGAGGTAGTTACTACTGCACCAGTCATATAGGTGAAGAGACTTCTGTGAAACCCTTGTTTTTGGGAGATACCAGTGAAAGATAGGGACAAGACTTGAACCTATGAGGAACTGACATGTTCTTTTTGCCCTTTGCAGAAGACACATTGAAGTGCTTTGCAGTAAGGAGGGAGTTAGATTCTAGCAAGGGAATGGCTTATTCAGAAGCCCAGTCATGCCAGTGCTAAGGAGGAGCTGAGAACTCACATGTCCTAACTCAGGCCGATGCTTATGATCCTGTAGCAAAGGCACAATCCCAAAGCTGAATGACACCCAGGAATTACAGGCTTCTGTGAGATGACTATGATGAAGAACTGTTTAACTCAGGTATCACAAGTAGCTCAAGGAAAATGCAAGTTAGTCCTTGTGTTACTACTAATTTAACATACTAAAATAAAGCTTAACATAAAAGCGACTAGACTCAAAACAAATCCACTATTTCAGACTTTCTCATGCAACCCCAAGATGTTCTTATGAAAATTCTTGATCCTATGATCCGATTTATATAAATCACTCACACAGCAATGTACACACACACACACACACACACACTGAGGTGATTCCCAGTTTCCGTTATGACTTTTTCCTTAGTAATGAAGGTCATGATTTCTATCTTCTACATGACTACTTTGAAAAATATTCCCCACATTCTCAGTACTAGATCACTGAATCCTGGTTAACCAGAGTGCTACGTGCAATGCTGAAGAAGCATCTTCAAAGGAAGAGAAACGTGTCCAGGTCCTCTTTCTGCTTTCTGCTAGGAGGGCAAAAGAATGACCAGAATGTGGGCAGCTATGCTGGGTCATGAGGCAACATACCAGGAATGGTGATGCAGCAGGACAAGAGGAACCTGGTTCCTTGGTAGTTAGGGATTTGCCGCACCAGTCCTGAACAGCGCCCCCAGCACAGCGCACCTTTGGGCTTCCATTTAAGAGAGAGAAATAAACCTCAGTCTTACTAATACAAGTACCTTGGTTCTGTGCAGCCAGGTATCACCCTAGATAATTAAATGTGTGCGTACTTTGGATGCTGAGGTATGCTTCCTATGCGCACATGCATAAAGAAAACAAGTAGCTTCTTTTATAGATCCGTGGAGATTTTCATGATATATTTTAAAGTGAAAAGAGTGATTTGTATGATATGATTTTAACTTCCTAAAAATACAGACAATTCCTCCTTCTTTATGTTTTTATGTATTTGTGTGAGTTTGAGACAGCTATGTTAATAGCGTTGGTTCCCAGCAGAGCTGGTGTAGAGTTGGGAGTTGGGAGATAATTATTTTTGCCTTTATAAATGTGTTGCTTCATTTTTTGTAATGAGGGTACACACACACACACATACTTCATAATTTTATTTTGTTTGTTTGTTTTGCAGTGTTGGGGGTCAATACATACATTTTGTAATTTTAAAAAATACCCAAAGAATTTTTAAAAGGAAAGCCTAGGGTAATGAAGACTAGAATGATGATTTCAGCTAAAAAAATGTAACTTAATTAAGTTATTGTTCACCTAACCTGATACTGCTGATTAAGTACAGTTCGGTAGCCAGGCATGGTGATGCACACCTGTAATCCCAGCACTCCGGAGGCTGAGGCAAGAGGATTGTTGCAAGTTTGAGACCAGCCTTGGTTACAAAGTGAGCTCAAGGCCAGCCTGAACTGCATTGCCAGATCTTGTGTCAAAAAGACAAAAACAAACAAACCAAACCTTTGAAAATAAAAACAAACAAACAATAAAGAAACACAGGTCAGTAAAGTATTGGGTGGTTGAGGAAACGAGGGGGTGGGAGCATAGATCCACTTTGGGGAAAGCACAGGTAAGTAGAATTCGCCTGCTGGTTTTGATACAGAGACCCTGGAGGAAAGAGAAGGCTCAAAAAGTGAAAGCCTTGCATCTCTGCTTTCACATTTCTAAAAAGAGAAGGTGGAGCCATTTTTTTCCACTTTTACCATTATGAGGTAGTTTGTGTGATCATTCTTTTAGGCCAAATTGACAATCATGACAAGATTTAGCTCCCAATCCTCTCACTTTCCTTAAGACATCTACTGAAACGAATAGCTCTCCAACCTGGACACTGAAATGGTGGAGGCGGGCAGTGCCTCATTTACTTTCCAGTCTTCAATGGCTACACAGTGCCTGGAATATGCAGATTTTGAGTCAGTTGATCTGATCTGCTGAATTGTTCAATAATGAATGAATGGATGAATGAATACACAACGAGTTTCACTGTCCCCAAACTGACTGCAACATGCTGCTCAGGGAAGGGTATATCCTTGGAGATGAAGTTAATAGAGTAAAGACAAGTTGAAGGAACAGCTTTTGGAAATGTAATCTGCACTTCAAGTAGAAATAGCACCAAGATGATTTGCCTACCAGGGGTTGAAATACGGTAATGAAATTCAGCCTGCATTGTATATTTATCTATTCTATGGTGTGTTTGGCACTATTTTGAGCATTACTTTTTCATGTTAAATTAGAAATCTGGCAGTCTCAGCAGGAAAGCAATGGGTTTTTGAAAGGCACTGCAGAGATGCTGGAATATAGCATCATGAGGAAGATAAGAAAGAAGGAAGTGGGTCCCCTGGACCCAGGAAGAACAGAAGAATTGAATTGTAGCCCACAGAGAGTGAAAAAGGAAAACCACAATGAAGAAGAAGATGGCAGCCAGCGGTGCCTTTATCCTGAGATGAGACTCACTGTGTGAGAGGAGCTGTTGGAACCTGGGTACGCAGGGTCACATTGACAGTGTCGGCTGGTGATCCCGGGTGCCTCTGCAGAGAGATGTAGCAGTGGAGGGGAGCAGTGGATGTGGAGCACTGCACTGGCTGGTGGAGAGTACAGAGGACTCAGTCCTCCTGCAGGAGAGAGCAATTATCCAGGAGCTGTATTGGAGATGGGACTGATAAGCACAGAACCCAGAACTGCAACTGGCTTCCTCTAGCAGCTGGGCATGGACCCCTGGAAATTGCCTGGACTGTGCCAAGCCCAATGAGACTGGTCTCTGGGCAGTCCTGCTGAGATTATCTACTACTCCACCATAAACCACTGCTGACCTGCTGGGACAGATGGGCAAGATTAGGGTCTCTGTCTCCACAGACTGTCTACTAGTGAACCCAGAGAGATTCCTAGAAGTGGACTGTTTGTTTTTCTTTTTGTTTGTTTGTTTTGATTTGTTTCTCTGTTCTCTTTCTCCTTCATTGTCTGTATATTGAGTGTGAAAGTGTTTCCTGTCCTCTTTGTGGATGTGGTTCTGTTCTGTTCTTCCTTTATCTCTTCCGTCTCTCTTTTCCTTCAGTTTTCTGCACCAGCTTCCCCAAGTTGGCATGATCCCCCTTTGTCCTCCAACTTTACTTCTAATCTCTTTCTCTTCCTCCCCTTCTCTATTTTCTCCTTAACCCATTTTAAATTTTAATCCTGAGGGCAAAATTGACACATTATGTACTTTTATGTTGCACATAATTATCTGGTTTATTTTACATTTTCTTATATAATCACTAATCTTGTTCACATGGATAAAAGTTGTAGAGTAAGGGTTAGCTCAGTTTGTTATTTTCTAGCCTGTGTATGATGCTATTGGTACCATTATGGCCAAAATTAATATAATTGTTCTAAATAGCTGTTAATCGGGATAATCCATGACTGAGATAAACTAAGGGTCAAACAAAACACAGTGGCACAGCGCCAAAGAACTAGAGACCAGGCCAAATGAGCAACAACTTGTCGTCTCCAACAAAATGAAGAGTCAAAACCCAAAAACCAGCTACACCTGGAAGATACATCACAGAAATAATCACCATCTAAGGGTCCTAAATACTACTGATAAAGAACCCACCATAGGTAACTTACAAGCATCACCCCAGAAATGAAACTAAAAAAGGATCAAAAATAAAATGAGAAGACACTTAAGTAAAATGCAGCCTTAGACATGACTTCACCAAAGGCAAACTCAGGGGGCAATGAGGGGGGACAATCTGAAAGCCCCTCACCAAGTGAAAACAACAAAGCAACTGAATGAGGCTCTGGAAAAAATGAAATAAGAAATAATCTCTCAGGTAACTACAGAGATTACCAAAATACATACCATGCTTAGCAATGTTAGAGAAAACACAGACAAAAAGTAGTTGAGCTTAAGAAAAATTATGAAAGCTCAGCATAGGAAAGAAATAGAATCCATAAAGCAGATTCAAACAGATATCCAGGAGAATAAAATCCCATTAAAGCAGATTAGGCCAATGTGAAAACAGGATCTCAGACATTGAAGACAGGCTTGCATTTAGTGACCAGTAAGGGAAAAATTTCTCAAAAATAGCAAAGGACCATGATAAATCAATCCAGCAGCTGCTAGATGAGACAAAGAAGAATAATTTAAGATTAATTGTGTTCAATGAACAAGCAAGAAATACCACAAGGACATTAAAAAATGTTCACAGACATCATGACAGAAAACTTTCCTGGTAGAGAAAAAGAATCTGACATACAGGTAAATGAAGTATATAGAACTCCAATTAACAATGATTAAAAAAAAAACTATAGCAAGCTATATCATGGTCAAGATCCCAGGAATTCAACATAAGAATAGGATCCTAAAGGCTGTTAGAGAAAAGAAAGAAATTGCTTATAAAGGAAAACCAATCAGAATTATAGCTGATTCCTCAGCACAAACTCTCAAGTTAAGGAAAGCTTGAAGTGAAGTACTCTGAGTTTGAAAGGAAAACAACTTTTAACCCAGATTGATGTACCCCACAAAACTATCGTTCAAAATTGATGGCAAAATAAGATACTTCCATGATAAAGAACATCTGAGGGAATATATAACCACCAAACCAGCACTCCAAAGTGTTCTGAAAGGCATTCTAGAAACAAATAATAAGGACTCCATGAACCGCAACAGAAGGAATGCAAAAGAGAAGGCAAATAATTGGAGAGAAAGGAAAAAAAAAGGTGAACCAACTACAGGAAAATAACATGACAAGGATAAGTCAATATATATCAGTTATAACCAGCAATGTTAATGATCTCAGTTCACCAGTCAAAAGACACAGACTGGAAAAATTGATCTATAAGCAAGATTCAACAATATGCTGCATACAAGAAACACACTTAATTCAAAAAATAAATTCATAGACTGAAAGTCAAAGGATGGAAAAGAATACTCCATCTGACAGGAATTCAGAAAAAAATCAGGGGAAGCTATTCTATTTGAAGACAAAGTGAATGTCAAGCCAAGACTGATTAAGAGAAATAAAGAAGGTCACCACATCCTTGTAAAGGGAACAATCCAAGAGGAAGAGATAACAATCATAAATATATATGCACCAAATGCCAGTGCACTCAACTGTATAAAATAATTACTAATGGACATTAAAAATTACATAAGTCCTTAAAATTGTATTGGGAGCATTCAATACCCCACTGTCACAAAAAGATAAATCAACTAGACAATAAATCAACAATGAAATATCAGAACTTAAAATAAATGGAAATAGTAGATGTCTATGGGGTGTTCCACCTTACAATATCAGATTACACATTATTCTCAGCTGCACATAGGACATTCTCCAAAATAGACCACATACTGGCTCATAGAACATGCTTAAGTAAAAGCAGAGGAATTGAAGTTATCCCATGCATACTATCAGACCATGGTTCAGTGAAATTGGAAATTCATGCCAACGCAAGCCACAAGAACTTAATAAACACATGGAAATTAAATAGCACCCTACTGAACAACCAATGTGTCACAGATGAAAATAAAGAAGAAATTATACAGTTTCTACAGTTGAACAAAACAACAATGCAGCATACCAGAACTTGTGGGACACAATAAAAGCAGTCTTAAGTGGGAAATTTATAACAGTAAATACCCATATCAGGAAAACAGAGCAAGCACATATAAACAACTTAATGTTGAATCTCAAACTTCTATAAAAAGAAGGGCAGGCTAAACCAAAAGCTCATACAAAGGAGGAAATTATAAAGATCAGAGCAGAAATTAACACTCTGGAGACTAAAAAGTCAATAAAAAGGGTCAATGAATCAAAGAATTGGTTCTTTGACAAACTCTTAGCCAAGCTTATTAAAAATAAAAGGAAAGAAAAGATAGAAATCCACATAATTAGGAAGGAAAAGGGCAAAATCACAACAGAACCTGCTGAAATCTAGAAAATCATTTATATCTACTTTGAAAACTTGTATTCTAACAAGATAGAAAATACAGAAGAAATGGACCAATTTCTAGATACATATGAATTACCAAAGCTGAATCAAGAAGATATAAAATCCTAAATAATCAATATCAATAAATGAAATCAAAGATGTAATTAAAAAAACCTATCAACAAAGAAAAATGGAGGCCCTGACAAATTCACCTCTGAATTCTGCAAGTAATTTAGAGAAGACCTAATACCACTACTTCTCAAACTCTTTAATGACATTGAAAGGGAAGCAATACTTTCAAATTCATTCCTGGAAGCAAGTATTAACCTGATACAAAACCAGAGAAGGACACAACTAAGAAAGAGAATTACAGGCCAACCTCCCTAATAACCATTGATGCAAAAGTCCTCAATAAGATGCTGGAAAATAGGCTTCAGCAAATGATCAAGAAGATTGTACACCATGATCAAGTGGGATTCACACCAGGGTTGTAGGGATGGTTCAGCATATGTAAATGCATAAATGTAATACACAACATTAATAGAGCCAAGCACAAAAGTCATATGATCATCTCAATAGATGCAGAAAAAGCTTTTGACAAAGTCCAGCACCCATTCATGATAAAAATCTTACAAAGAATTGGAATAGATGGTATTTATCACAATTTGATAAAACCCATCTATGACATACCAACAACCAACAATATACTAAATGGGAAAAACTGAAACCTTTCACTTTAAAATTAGGAACAAGACAAGGATGTCCATTGTCTCCATCATTATTCAATACAGTCCTTGAAACTTTAGCTGGAGCAATTAAGTGCAAGAAATAAAAGGAATAAAGATAGGAAAGGAAGAAGTTAAACTATTGTTGTTTGTAGTTGACATGATACTCTACTTAGAAGACCCCAAAAAACTCCATCAAAAGACTTTCAGATTTAGTAAGCAGATTCAGTAATATAACTGGTTACAAAGTCTACACTCAAAAATCAATAGCATTCCTATGCACAAATAACAAACTCACTGAGAGAGATATCAAGGAAATAATACCTTTTCCATTGCATCCAAAAATAAATACTGAGGAATCAATCTAACAAAGGATGTAAAAGATCTCTACATTGAAAACTAGTACTCTGAAAAAAGAGATTAAAGAGAATATTAGAAAATTGAGGGATATCCCCTGTTTGGGGTAGGAAAAACCAATATAGTGAACATGGTTATACTTCCAAAAATGTTATACAGATTCAATTTAATTTCAATCAAAATTTCAATTGCATATCTCACAGAATTAGAGAAAACAATCCTAAAATTCAGCTGGAACCAGAAGAGACTTAGGATAGCAAAGGGAATCTTGGGCAACAAAGACAAGACAGAGACATAACAATCCCTGACTTGAAATTACACTATAAAGCTACTATGATAAAAACAGTGTGGTGGGATTCTGGGAAGATGGCAAACAGTCAGCAGCAGAGTAAACAGCCTCTCTGGAAGAAATAATGCAGATGCTGGAATATAGCACTCTGGAGAAGACAAGAAGGAATGAAGTGGGTCCCCTTGACCCAGGAAGAAACTAAAGTGAGAACTGAAGCCCCCAGAGAGAATTAAAAAAAGACAAACTTAAACAGAAGAAGGCGGGAGTTGGTGGCACCTTCAACTGGAGCCAGAACCACCATGTGAGAAGCGCTGTTGGAGCCTGGAGATGCATGGGCACAGTGAAGCTGGTGGCTGGCAAGCCTGCAGGCCTCTCTGGGGAGACATGGTGGCAGAGAGGAGCAGTAGACTGGAGAACTGCACTGGCTGGTGGTGAGTGTGGGGGACTCAGTCTTCCCTTGGGAGTGGGCAATTGGCTGGGGACCATTTTGGAGTTGGGCAGGATAAGCCAGAGCCAGTACTGCAGCCAGCTTCATTCAGCCAATCCTAGCTCAGAGCAGACTGGTGGAAACTGCTTGGACTGAGACCCACCCCTGTGCACAATCCAACAGCCATCGCTGAGATTTTCCTAAAGCTGTCCCCAACCAACTCGGCCTGCCCAGCACATACTAACTGGATGAAGACTCCTTGTGATTAACCAGCTAGGCTTGCACTCCAGTAGACACCAGCAGGCTGAGAAAAGCAGCAAACAGCAAAAATCCCTAGCCAGCACACTTCAGAGTAATTAAAACCAATACAAGAAGTTCCGGGGACCCACTACCCACTTGTCCAGAAGAAAACAAGAACATGACAAGAGGAAGAAACAAAAGGCAGTCTCTGGCCTCCAACCCAAGCAGTACTGGTCCAGTAGATATGTAACCATGGAAGAGATCGGGAGTCACACACCTCAAGTTCCTGAAGCAACAGCAATTGAAATAAAGAAACAACTTCATGAGGCTATAAAAGGACTTAGAAATATTATTACAGGTAAAAGAAGAAATGAGAAACATAATAAAAGAATTGCTAAGCACCTCTAAAGAAGATACAGATGGAAGAATAGAGGAGCATAGAAAAAGAAGGGAAACCTTCAATGAAGAATATAAAAAACATTAGAATAGATGAAAAAGATTCATATTACCAGGAAATTAAAAACTCCATTGAAAGTGGGCAAAACCGCTTGGAAGAAACTAAAGATAGACTTTGAAACCTTGAAGACAGGTTTGCAGCTTACTATCATGAAAGGAAAGAGCTCTTAAAAATAACAAGGAACCAGGAAGTAACAATTCAAAGGCTAGAAGATGACAAGAGGATCTATAACTTAAGAATAAAAAATGTGAGTGAAAAAGTAAAGGCTATTCACAGAAATAATTAAGGAAATAAGTAAGGAAACTTTCCAAGCATAGGAAAAGGAAATGATATTCAGATATATGAGGCATACAGAACTCCAGCCAGCTACAACCAAAATAGATCCACACTAGACATATAATAATCAAGATCCCAGAAATTCAGCACAAGAACAGAATATTAAAAGCAGTCAGAGAAAAGAAACAGATCACCTATAAAGGAAAACCCAGCAGAATCATGACAGACTTCTTAACAAACCATCAAATTAAGAAGAGCTTGGAGTGAAGTATTCCAAGCCCAAAAGAAAATAACCTCCACCTCAGATTGATATACCCTGCAAAAGTATCTCTCAAAATCAATGGAGAAACAAGATGCTTCCATGACGAAGAGGAATTGGGGGAGTTCATGACCACCAAACCAACCCTACAATTACTTTGAAGACAATAAAATTAGAAGATGAAGAAACAATTCCAAACACACTAAATCCATTACCTTCTCTTTGACATAGGTGCCAAACACATTCACTGGAAGAAAGACTCTTTAATGAGTGGTACTGGAAATACTGGCTCTACCCAGGCCGAAGATTAAAACTGGACCATGTCTTTCAACATGTACTAAGGTAAAATCAGAATGGGTCATATATCTTACTATTAAAACAGAAACATTAGACCTGCTGGAAGACAAAGTAGATAAAACTCATGAAGACATTGGTATAGGCAAAGACTTTGTGAACAAAATCCCAATTGCACTGAAACTATCAGTAAGAATCAACAACTGGGATTTCACCCTACTAAAAAGCATTGCACAGCAAGAGAAACCACCAACAAGGTGAAGAGACCACCCACAATGTGGGAGAAAATGTTTGCCAGCTATTCCTCAGACAAAGGGTTACTATCCAGAACATATAAAGAACTAAAAAAAAAAAAAAAATTAGTCCTCCCAGATTTAAAGACCCAATCCAAAAATGGGCCTCTGAGATGAATACATACTTCTCAGGTAAAGAAGTACAAACAGCAAATAAATACGTGAAAAAATGTTCAACATCACTGGTCATTTGAGAAATGCAAGTTAAAACCACACTGAGATCCCACCCCACCCCAGAAAGAATGGCTATCATAAACAAACCAACCAATGACAAATGCTAGAGGGTCTGTGAGGGAAAAGGAAACCTTCTCCACCATTGGTGGGAATGCAGACAGGTGCAAGCACTGTGGAATCAGTGTGGAGATTCCTCAAAAACTAAGACTAGAGGTCCCATTCATCCCAGCTATTCTTCTTCTGGATATTGTCCCAAAAGAATTAAAAACATTACACCACAGTGATATATGTGCACTCATGTTTACAGCAGCAGTTTGCAACAGTTAGATCTTGGAAACAACCTAAATGCCCATTGACTGAAGAATGGATAAAAAAGATGTGGCATTTTAAAACAATAGAGTACTACTCAGCCATAGAGAAAGATAATTGGAGACTTTTATAGGTAAATGGATGGATCTTGAGAACACATTCTTTAGTGAGCTAAATAAGACACATGTGTAAACATCCTATTGTTTCATTACTATGAGAAGCTGAAAGAAAAGACATGTGCATATGTGTATATATATGTATATATAAAAATAATGGTTAAGATAGTTACACTACTGATTTCTCTGAGTTCTCTGAGGAGAAAGATCTGTGCTGGTGCTGTTTGGACAATTGAAGGCAGATGTCTTGTGCTCTGGGTGAATGATTTGGGGATGACAGTGTGCAATGTATGTACCATTGTTGTCCCCTGATTGATGTGTTTTGAAATTTTGTTGTAGTTTTTTTTTTTTCCTTTTTCTTCTTCTTTTTTTTCTATCCTGGAAATAAAATGGATTTAGAAAAAAAGTATAAAAAGGAAAAAGAGAGAAAGACATTGCAAATATCCTGAGAAAATTCTTTGATGAAAGTAAATGAGTTCAGAATTGAAGGGACTTGGAGACCATTTAATTCACTCTCCCATGTGAAAGAAGAGCAAATTGAAGTCCAGAAAGTGTCAAGGCCCATGTAACAGAAATTTATTTATTTATTTGATTGTTGTTTTGTTTTGTTTTGTTTTGTTTTATGAAACAGGGTCTCACTACACAGTTCAGACTGGCCTTGGGCCCACAGCAATCTTTCTGTCTCAGCCTCCTGAGTGCTGGGATTTATAGACATGAGCCACCATGTCAGGCAGTTTTATAAATTCAGTATTGAACAACTCTGAGGCCTACACAACTCAGTTTCCCTTCCTGTGTGGCCAACTGAACCCACACCCTCCACTCCTTTCTCAGCGTTTCATATCTAGATCACTATTGCCTCTCCCTAATCCACTCAGGGACAGGTAATAGACAATTGGGGCAGCCCTAGTCCCCCAGATTCTGCTGCAGTTACTCAGACTAGCTGACTATACGCCTCCTCATCTGCCCTGATCTCTTTCCCTAGGAATCCAGGACAAAGGTGCTTCATCAGGTAATTTTCTCCCTCTCTCTCTCCCTCTCCTTCTCTCTGTGTCTCTCTCCCAACCTGAGCCTCTGTGTGTGTGTGTGTGTGTGAGAGAGAGAGAGAGAGAGAGAGAAAGAGAGAGAGAGAGAGAGAGAGCTATTTAAGTGAAGTTAAAGAGGACCTGAGTACCTTTCTCAATAAGTAGTTTTTTTGGTTCCTGCAGACTGTTTATGATGTATTCTTCACTTTAGTTGATGTTAAAGTTCAGGACTATACAAGTGGCATTTCAGTGGCCTGTTTAAATGAATTTTTTAAAAAAATCTAATTTAATGTTTGTAGCAAATAGATGGATAATTGAATTATTAGATAAATTTCCTTTTTAAAACAGGATCATCCTTTACATATTTTTAAATAATCAATCTCTAAGGAATAGATTAAATTACACTCACGTATGTCTCATTGTTTTCAATAGCTTATTTCTCTTCTTTTGCAGAATAATGTTATGTTAACAGAATGCTTGGAATCTTAGCATTGGTCCAGAAGGGGCTTAGTCTGCTCAGACTGCAGCAACAAAATAACATAAACTGGGGTGTCTCACGAACAACAGAAATGTAGTCCTCACAGTTCTGGAGGCTGGGACATCTAAGATCCAGGGGCCAGCAAATACCATGTCCACTGATGTCTTGTTTCACTTTCTGTTTTGCAGATGGCAGCTTGTCACTGTGTTCCTACGCGACAGGAGTTCAAGGTATCTCTGGGGGCCTTTTCTAAGAGGGTACCGGTCTCACCTGTCTCATTCATGAGAGCTGTGTTTTCATGACTTAATCATGCTCTACACAACTTGCCTCTTTATAATCTCAGGGGGCAAGGGACAATCAATGAACTTTGGGGGAACACATTCAGATCATAGCAGGAAGGGAAGTAAATAGCATCCAGTTGCCTTTCTCCCACCCTGTGTTTGAATCTATTGAAACTCCAGTTCTCAGCTTTCTCAAGAATGAGTAGTTACTTAGGGTCAAAAGATTTTACAAATCCTTGCTTAACCTTGGTTGAATTTTCCGTATTCCTTGATTGGAAACAGAACTACTACAGATTTAGAAACCTTTCTAGTTGAGCTCTTTTTTTATCCTGTGGATCAGAACAGCATTTATATACATTTAGCAACATGTGTTGGCTCAAGGTGTGTCACAGGCTGCAATTACTTTGACAACCCTTCCTTTCTGCTGACTCTTGCCTTGAGATTCACGTGCACTCTGAACACTCTAAACAATTTCTGCTGTGTAGCTTTGGATTTTACCCATGTATCCCCTGGGTTGGGTAGCTCACTCCTTCATACAGAAGCCCACTATGTTTGAGTTGTTCTTCCTTTCATTGAAGTTTCTTCCTAATATTAACCTGGAGGTTGTCTCCAGGTCATAATATTTCACGTGACAGCCCTCTATAAGGTGACAATCCCTCACATCTTCTCTCTACATAGTGCCAGGGGTGAAGTGGATGCAAAGGAGGGTAACTTGAGGGAAATATAAGCAGATAAAAATCCTAAAGATTGAAAACCAGGAGGATTTTCCTGTGGCTCCATCTCTGCAAGAACCAGAGGATTGCCATCAAGGATCAAGGGGTCTTAGGAATGCAAGTAATCACTAAGACGCTGGCTGTGACCACAGCTGTAAAGGTGCAAGGAAATCCCTGAGCTAGAATCTCCATGTAGTTGGAAAAAGCATGGATGCAGAAGCCAACAGACTTGGAAAGACTCTGTTCTTGAGTTCTTTCCCCCCTGCAAGCTCAAAATGTATCCTACTGATGTTCTCACTTACCTGATCCTATTGGTACAAAATGATAAATACACCAGCGTGACTGGCACAAGACTCCTGAGTGGAAGCTCAAAGGGAATGTGCTCTCTGGAAATTTCCACTTCTTTCCCCCCATCTTTCTCTGACCCCTGAGGCTCTTCCTCTTAACTGACTTTCAGACCTATCATCTTCCAGGTCTCTGTTCTAAAGACCTCCTCCTTCACCAAAGTGTTGGGAGGGTACCAGAAATTTAACCCATGACCCCATGTGCAGATTGGATAATGCATAATAAATGGGATCATCACTTATCTCTTTCTTTCTAGTGACCCACATCTTGTACACAAGCCATATACTGCTCAAGAGGCAGGATAAATACCCACTACACCAGCCAGGCTGTTCTGCACAGAGGAGGAAAAGCACTGACTTTTGCAGGGTTTCATTTTGAATAAAGAAACCTTTTCCCAGAACCCCATGGAAGGTTCCTCACCATTTTCTCAGTTCCTAGAATTATGTCAAATATTTGCTCCCAAAAGTCACTGACAAAGCGGATGTAATTACACAAATGGCTTGAGCCATTGCACACAGGTAATGATGTCGTTATATACAATTTTGTAGGTCAGACCTTCTGCTCAGCACCTTATATATACATAGACCTCAAATTAAAATTTCTATTAGAACTTTTAAGTCTATGTTTGGGCTTAAACTTGTCTACCTACTTTTTGTGTTTGCACATAGATTATATTAAAACAGGCAGGAACATGGCCCGATCTGGCATAATTTCTTCTCCATTGCTCAAGGCCAAGGTGAGCTGAGGTATTTACTTAACCTCTTAATGCCAAAACAATAGAAAGGGTAATAGCTACCACAGAGGAATCCTGTGAAACAGAACTAGGTATTTAATACACATACAGAACAAAAACTTGATCAGTGTATTAACTCCTCACAGAGCTGGGGCCAGAGTTCATCAAGTGAGGTGCCAAGGTCTACACCTGGGTGCCCTCCTTGGACCACTGTGGTCTTGATGTCCCTGGCTATTCATATTATTATCAGCACATACTGACCTATTTATATGAGACCTTCTGCTGCTAACACCTGTATTGGGCAGAGTTCTCTAGAGGAATGGAATTGGTTATTCCCTTTTATTCCATCTGGGCTACAAGCCTATCGGTTGGTGCCATCTACCAGCAGGGCGAGTCTTCCTTCTTGGCCTGCTGGCCTACCTACCAGTGATCCCCACACACACCTAGAAGTGCACCTTAGCAATACACCAGGTGTTTCTTAACCCAGTTAAGTTAATATGACATTAAAAGTGACCCCCTCCAACTACGGCCACAGGTGCATAGCCGTAGTGGAACAACTCAGGTTTATTATTCATTGCATCAAAGGAAAACATTTCAGTAACAGTGCAAGAGAAACTACAGTGGGAGTTGAGCTTCAAGTGAGAGTTGGAAATGTGTAAAAAATAAAAGTAGAGATTCACCATCAACTGGTGCTGTCACAAAGTTTGGGGCAACTGTCTTCTTTGGGTATCTCAATAACTCCTGTCTATAGGGAGGATAGACTAGAGGGGAGAAAACTGATGCATACAGAAGGAACAGTCAGTCATGATAGCCAGAAAAAGAAGTATTTCATATTTTGTGTGTGGTACCGAGATTGAACACAGGGCCTTTTCCCTGAGCTACATTTCTACTCCCCACCCC
Organism: Hydrochoerus hydrochaeris; assembly: GCA_004027455.1. Classification (NCBI taxonomy): domain Eukaryota; kingdom Metazoa; phylum Chordata; class Mammalia; order Rodentia; family Hydrochaeridae; genus Hydrochoerus; species Hydrochoerus hydrochaeris. Next base: position 30,287 of record PVLA01007163.1, on the reverse strand, counting down.
TGTTTTTTTAAAGACACAATGTTGTTAAGGCACTGCATGGTCCAGGCTGGGCTCAAACTTGTGATCCTCCTGCCTCAGCCTTCCAGGATGCTGATAATACAGGCACGCAGCACGACATCCAGATGCAACCTTGTTATTATCTGGACTCAGACAAAATTACGAAGTGATTTTTCCCTTTCACTTTCTCATGGTCTCTGTGAGGGCTTAGCCAATGTTCTAATTTTGAGGTTGTCTATATCCAAAAGTAGAGCCACATGGCAGAACCAGACACACTCAGCCAGCTTCCTGACAGGAGTGGGGAGTGGTGCTTACTTTTTGACAATGAAGATCTAACAATAGGTCCATGCCTTCAGGGAGTTCATAGACCTGAGGGCAGCAAAGGTTCACCGGTGAGATTCACAATGTCTGAGCTGTTAATTCTAGAAAGAGTGGGGCTCTGTCAGGAGCAGCGGGGAGCATCCCAGACAACTTCACAAAGGAGAGTGTATTTGCTCTGGAACAAATGTGTAGGGTGTGTGTGTGTGTGTGTGTGTGTGTGTGGTGTTACTAAGGAAATGCTTTTTGAGCTCAGCAGGCTGTGTTCCAACTTATAAATTCCATTCAAGCCTCAGTATCTTTGCAACTATAGACATTTTTTGCTTTTACTAAGAAGAAAAATAGCCTTTCTATTTCCAGCATAAAGATCGCCATTTGTCATTCTCAAGGTGCCTTGGTGTCTTTGTCCTTGCTGTCAGCTGGCAGCAATGATGCTAAAAATAGCTGGCGGAGGGAACCGCTACCCGCTGAACATTAAAAATAGAAAGGGAAGCACTGGCATGAATAATGCATGGAGAGAATCCCACTCACGCTGGCCTCCCGGCCCTATGCAGTCTGGTAGCTGGGCCCAGCCCACAGGGCAGGGGCGGATCCAGGCATTTCTGTTGTTCATGCTGCAATGCAAGGGCACCCCACAAATTACAGCTCTCTTCTTGCCTGCCTGCTGTGGCCGGGAGGGATGAAGGAAAGGCTGGGCAAGCCAGAGTGAGTCTAATTTGGAGATATAAACTCAAATGCACAAATCCTACTGTTATCAAGAGCCAAGACAAAGACGGGAACCTGCCTGGGGTAGGCTAGCAAGGGCATCCCATGAATTCCGTTTCTGGTAATATACACTCCAAGATGATCTGATCGGGTCTGTGAGGGGGATTCCTTAGATTTTACATGGATCACAATTCAGATTATGGTTTTTTTTTTGGGGGGGGTACCAGGAATTGAACTCATAACCTTGTGCTTGTCAGGCAGGCACAAGCTAAACCCCCAGCCCCACAATTCAGATTGTGATCCACGTAAAATCTAAGAGCTGCTCAAAGTTTAGGCCCATGTTACTACCAGCTGAAGCGAGCCCTCCTCCCTTCATAGGACACTGTAGGTGGGTTCTCACTATTGCTGCATAGTTTCCCTTATCCTGGCTTGTTCTCCATGATCAGATGCTAGTTTTATTCCATATTGTCACAGCTCAGCCAACTCAGGGTAGCTGGGGATTTAGCTCAGGTACATAAGCACCTGCCTTGCAAGCGTAGTCATGAGTTCGATCCCCAGTACCAAAAAAAAAAAAAAAAAAAGAAATTGGTGGGTAAACTAGAGGGTACAAAGGTCCACAGAAGAAAAGAAACCTATTTGACGTCACAGATGCCCCAGCCTGAGGCAGGACCAACTTGCCTTCTCATCTGCCCTGACTTGGCTTTTACTGCTGAGTCACACTTTCTTGCTGCTGGTGGAAAGGGACCCTTGTTCCAGACTTCAGATTCCATCTGCTTTTCTAGTCTTCAAGACAGGAAGAGCTCAGCCCTTTCTAAACCTGTGGACCTCAGCCTTGCTATGCTGCCCCTTCTTGGCCTGGTGTGAAGCTGAAACAGCGGAGGGACCGTAGCACTGACCTGCAGTGTGGGGTCTCCATAGCATCCACCCAAGGGCTAATGGTGTGATCTTATCCTAGTGTGGCTTTCTGTATCCACCTTAGGTCTTCCTAGGTCTCCTAAGTGAAAGAAATCACTCTCGACACTGAGGATTGCCTCCAATTCCTCACTGGGGTGCCATCTTGAACCTGTGCCATGCACCCTCACATAATGGGTAAGAACACAACTTTGGAATTCTCCTGGGCTCCAATCCAGTTCTACCCTTTACCATACCTGTTTGAATTTGGCCAGGACACCTGATATCTATGGGCTTTGGTTTCCCGCTTCTGAAGCAGGACCACTAACACTGATACACGTGGAGTGCTGTAGTGAAGGGACCATAAGTAAGAAACCTTATCGCACTAGTTATCCCAGCTACCTGGGAGGCTGAAGCAGGAGAATGGAAAGTATCAGATCAGCTTCATCCCAGCCCATACTTCAAAATATTATATAAAAAGCGCTGAGGATGTAGGTTAGCAGTAGAGGGCTCTGGGCTCTATCCTCATACACAGAAAACAAACCCCAAACAACTCCTATGCTGACTGCAGAGAAGGCTCGTGAGGTAACGCAGGTAACTTCCCACAGAGTAAGTACTCAGAAAAAGACACCTGTGATTTCCCGGCTCCCTAGACGCTGCCTGTCAGGAGAATAATATCAGGATCTACCTCATTTGGCCTGTGAATTAACGTGCATATGATCGTGAGTAGGGCTCATGTCCTGCTTCCAGGGGGCTCTCTGTCCTGTGGTTCATACTGAGACAGGGGAGATCTTAGTTACACCCCCATTGGTCTCCAAAGCTCTAAAATCCTCAGAGGCAGCCAAAAAGTCCACTCGCTTCACCAGCACAGCGCCCCCTGGGCTCCCCTGCATTCCTCTTACTCCATGATCTGTTTTAAAATAGGCTTTTCTCTGCAGGTCTTGACAGACTGTATGGCCTGAGACATGCTCAGTGAAACTCCTTTTTATGCCAAATCTTAGATTCCTGCCTTCCTGTGCATTTGTTTTAGCAACCATTTGGTGAAGAAAAATGTAAGGAGGGTGAGGCCCAGGCTTCGAACATAGGAGTCCATGGGACCAGCAGGGAACATGCCTAATTTAGTGGGAGGCCACTTCCTATCTTCCGCTATTTTTACCCCACCACAATTCTCTTATTTACCCATTGATTTATTCATCAGATTCCCGAAACTGCCCTGACCTGGATCTTGAGCTGGTCAGTGTGATGCTAGACACACTCCTGACCCTTGAGCAAGCAGAGCCTCTGAGAAGGGAGGTCACTTGTCTCTGTGTCAGGGGCTTTTCAGGGCCTCTGACCCTTTCCTACTTTTCCAGTGTCAGTTTAGATCTACTGAGGGAAGGTCTAGCCATTGACAACGGCTACATTTTATTTCTGTCTCCATCTTGGCTCAGAAATTTATTTTTTCCGAGTTCTTTTGAGTCATTCTCTCTTGCTGTTACCTGGGATTCCAGGAACAACAGGTCTTATCAATAAATAGCTTATGATAGTGATGGAAAAACCACTCTCCAAGTAACAGCAAGTCTTTCAAAAAGATTGCTGAGGATGAGGTTGCCTGCCAAAGTGGGATCAGTTACACCATGAGTAGAACCAAGCCCCCTAAGCAGAAGCGATCAACTTATGGTGGGACCTGGGTTGTCCCCACAAGTGGTAATTTCTTAGGAACCAGTAGGACTTTGCAGAAACAAACCTGAAATAATAATCAGCTAGACCATGGCCCAACTAAGATTACCTGCTTTGCCAGCTTTTATGCAAACCACAAACTCTTGCCTGCATTACCCTTTCTATAAAACCTTAAAGAAGTTATCAGTTCCTGGAAGACAGATCTTAGGTCACTAGACCTTCCTCTTCTTATGGATGTGGCCACTTAATAAAGGTCCTTTCCTGTCCTTCTCCGTTATTCATGTCTTTGATTGGCTTTTCAGGATGGATGGCCAAACATAGTCTGCTTGAATACGGGGAGCCAGAACCTTTACTCTAAAACTCAGTAACACCACCAGCCTGGCAAAATAGGCATCAATGTTTTCTCCCAAATTCCACCAACTCACACTCTGTGCAAGGAAAGCAAGTGCTCAGGTTCATCCTTTATCCTTAAGTATATGAGCATTCAGTTTTTCTCTTGATAACTGTAGAAAGACACTAAAGATGGAGTGGAAGCGTGAGTAATATTTTAAATACCTTGAACATGACTTGATTACAGAATAGAATACGGACTTACTCATTAAGCTTTTCCCTGCTTGGTAGAGAAGAAAAGAGACCCTTGCAGTTTGAAAGGGGTGAGTTTGGAACAAGTACAGATGCTTTTCCTGTTTCTGTTAGGATTTTGCTCCACTGAAGCAAAAGCTGCTGGTAATCCTACCACAACAAATCATGCACAAAAAGGATTTTTTTTTCTTTTTTACTTAGTGCAAAGTCCAGAAATAAGAACAGTGGTTAAACAATGCCATCATGGAACCAGTCTCTCTTTGTGGCTGTTCTGCCTGGTTTAATATGTAGCCTTATTTTCACAGGGTCACAGTGACTGCTTTATCTCTAGCAGCACGTTTGCATTGCAGCCTGGAAGAAGGGAGAAGAGGATGTATGACTTTCTCTGGACAGCATTTTCTACTCAAGGATTTCTATCTACATGTCACTCATCAGATCTGAATCATAGGACAACTATCACTAAGACTGTGAGCTTTTTACTTTATGCACGGTAGAGATGTAAGACAACACACTGTAAGTGCAATGGCTGTTGTAGAAGACTGTCTTCAGTGTTCGTCTTCTAAGGTTTGCCCACCCACTAAATTAGCAAACTCTTGCATTGCATACGCAGTGCAAAGAAAGATGTGCGAAGGCCAAGATAAATAGGTAGGAGTGATTCGCTTGGCTGATATGTAGGAAGTAAACATCCCAGATTCTTGGCTCTGTATATCATAATGGCTCTCCATGGATCCAGATGGCAAAGTGTCTTCCAAGTACCAAAAATACTCACAACTCTTAGGACTTTCAGGACTGGTGGCACGACCTTTGTGTGGTCTTTTGAATTCTCTGAACTCACAGTGAGATGTAGTCAAGCTAGGGATCATCTTCTACTCTCTTCTTTATATATGTTATTATGATTTGGTTCTTAAATATCTCCCAGAAGCTCATGTGTTTAAAATTGGTTCCCGCCGATTGCATGGTTAGGGAACAGTAGAAGCTTTAGGGCATGGAGCCTAGTTAGAGGACTTATGTGATTAGGGCTACTCTTAGGGAGTACAGTGAGATCTCAGCACCTTCTTCTCTTTCTCTTTTTGCTTCCTGGTCACCATGAGGTGAGCAACCTTCGTCTGTGCCCACTTTTGTCACAATGTATTGCCTCATTGCCGGACCAAAGCAACACAGCCGAGTGACGGTGGAATGAAACTTCTGAAACTGCAAGTCAAAGTAAGTCTTTCATTCTTCAAGCTGATTTATCTCAGGTATTTTGTCATAGTGATGAAAAGATGACTAATACACTCATTGCAGTGAGAGCAAGCCATGGTGACATTTGGCTGTAGTATTTAGAGACCCTGAGTTACACCACTGTTCTCAGGCTCTGTATTCAACAACTTCCAAAAGAGTTGGGCATTCACCTTACTTCAGTGGACATTTACTCTGCTCAATGGCATTTGGCCTCTGTGAGGAAGAACTGAGGGAGTATTTATAGTAGGTACTTACGTTGGCTTTTCAGGGTCCTTCCTCAATGGAGCCTGGTTTCCCCTTCAGTCAATTAGACTGTAGCTGTAACTAAGTTTGGAAACTTGATGGAGACCTCAGGTTTCTACTGAAGTGGTTGACATCAGCTTTCTGCCTGCCAACTCTAAATTATTTATTATTATAAGTAGTAGGCAATACTTCTGTGCTATTTGTTATTATACGTAATACGCAATGTGTTTATCTTGCCCATCAAGCCACCATGATCTCCTAGCCAGAGCCAAGGGTTACTGTGGGTTAAAGCAATCTAATTACCAGCTCTGCCACTGGTGTAAATAAATAATTAAGTTTACCTTTCCCCTGGAAGTTAAGTGCTGCTTTGTGCATCCCACTCTTCCTTTGATGTTAGCAATCCCGATCGTAATAGCATCTCTACATGTCAGCTGTGTTTGGGGGTGGTGGCCACTACTGGGGTTCCACTTTCCCCTTCTCTAGTTCACTCCTTTCTTAATGAAAAGGTGTGCCCTGAACCCTCTCAGGACACACAGTCACATGGCAGCTTCTCAAGTCTCACTTAGTAAGTCAGTTACAGTAACGCCACCCCTCTGATCCTTCTGACACTTTCTTTATTATAAAGCCAGGAAGTTTCTTTTGGTTACCGTTTGTGTTTCCCTAATTTACCATAGGCCACTGGCATACTTTAAACTCCAAAGAGCCAACCCAGTTTTAATAGATAGAAAAACTTCCTCTCACTCCCTCCTCTCAAAACCATTCACGTTATAATTCTAGAAATTTGGATTATGGGGTAGCAACCAAGGAAAGTTAGTAGCCTCTAGAAGCTAGAAGAAGAAAATAAATGAGTTCTTCCTGCATTTATTTATTTATTTGTAGTGTTACAAGAAGATTCCACAAAGCCAGTAAGTGAACAGAGAAATTCGGAAGGTTTGATGTATAAAACCTAGACTGTCATCCAGGACCTGTTCCTTCAAGGGATCGAGAGAAGAACCCTTCTTTGCCTCTTCCCAGCTTCTGCCAGTTGCCAGAAATCTTTACCATCCCTCAGCCTGGAGCTACTCCACTCCAAGTTCCAGCCTTACACTTCATGTCACTGTCTTCTCTATCTGTTTATATTTCGGTATCTCCTCCTCTTTTATTTGGACAATAGTCATGGGATTTGGAGTCCACATCAACCCAGTATGACCTCACCATAACTTAAATAATGATCCTATTTCCAGATAAGGCCCAGGATGACGTTCTGCTTGCCGTGAATCTGGGGGAGGGAGTAATATTCCATTGAGTCTCTAGGGTCTCCAGAGGCAATGCAGTCTTGAATTTTTAGACTTTCAGAACTGCGAGACTATAAATTTGTATTGTGTTAAGCTGCTAATTTTATAGTAATTTGTTACAACACGACAGGAAAATAATATTCCTACCAACTAATAAATTAGCCACAGGCATCTTTGCGAGAACACTGTGTCATGTCACTTGCAAGTATGTCCACATCTGAGACCGGGGCACAACTTTCATAGCCCTAAAGTCTCTTTGCAAAGGCTTCCATATGCATCTTAGCTTTGTGGAGAAAGCAAAAAAATATAAGTGAGGGAGAGAGCAAGAGGAACAGGAGAGACTCAGCTTTAATGAAAACTAACCAGCAACTGTAACACTGCATGTGTGTGTGTGTGTGTGTGTGTGTAGTGTATATGTGTGGATATTCTCTGTTTTTGAGAGGCAACCACACTGTACCTTAAGGGTAAAATTAACTGGATTTGGATACAGTGAGAGAAGGGTTGATAAATCATTCCTGCAGCACCAGAAGAAGCCGAACATCTGCCAAGAGAAGCCCATGCAGAGGCCAGATGGGAAGAAGTGACACAATAAGCAAATATAGTACAGAAGAAATGAATACACTTAAGAAATGCACACAAGATCCAAAGTAAGACAAAGACCTCAATTTTTAAGAAAACATTACTTATAGAAATGCAGGAAATGCATCAAAATTGTATTAAACCTTAGAACAACTGAATAAGAATATGTATATAAAATCTTAAAACCTCAAACAGGAATTGATAGAACAGCATACAAGGTGAAGGGAAAATGTAGACTTAGGGACCCAGCAGAAATGAGCACTCAGCCAGGCTGCTGAAGAGAATTTAATGGAGAGCCTGTTGGCACAGGCCTCCTGTGAGCAAAGGGTACCGCAGAAGGAGGATGAGGAACCCAAGCACTGGTGACAGAGGGAAGCCATTACCAGCCCTGGGTCTGCAAGGGCGAGAGTGGCAGTGTGGGAGGAAGCATGGGAGAGGGGCCACTCAACAGGTACAGAAGGACACAGCCCCTGCTCGCATCACAGTGTCCGTCAAGAAGGGAGCAGAAGAAGAGATTCTCTGAACACTCTTTCCTCCTCCTTATGATTGGCCCAGTCCAACCAGAAAAGACAGAGGAAGGCAAACAGCACAATACAGGATTTCAGGAGATGCAACAATGAGATGCACAAAGGCAGCCGAGAGAGGTGGAGAACCATTAGTGCACAGTTATACTGGCCCAGTTTATGCCATCTGAGGCTTCTAACTCATGTCATTTCTATGCTTTGAAGCCCTATGGCCTATAGCAGTTCTGATACTGTCATCTCAGCCTTTTCTCCACCCAGTCTCCTTAGAAAATGTTGTCCCACTGAAAACCGATCAAAACAGACCTATCCTGACACTGGTAAAAGTCTTTAACCTCCCCCAAAATACTAATTGAGTATTCAAGTATGCTAATTCCTCTGTGGGGTGTATTTTGAGACATGAGATGAGAGGTCTCTCTCCTCCCAGATCTTTATACCTCAGTCTCTTGAAGCAAAAATTCCATACAACTGATGTAGAGATATTCCTTCTGATCAACAACAACTGTCTATTCACGAAAAGATGTGCCCAATTTACCATGGCTGAATTTCCTCCCCTGCCTCTCCCTTACTCTCCTTGGATAATACCCATGCAAGTAAGCAGAGCCTCAGAACTTGCTTTATAGGGAATCCAAGCAATTACAGAAATGACCCAAGAAAACAGACTGTCTACATAAAGTCTGTGAGATGATTGTCCCATAAGTCTGAAGACAAGAGAAACTATTGTTTTTCTAGGTGCAATAATTATAAGTCCCCATATAGAATGGCATCACTATCACTAAAGTTTCATTTATTATTACTCTGAGCGAGAGACAAGTGAGATACAAGGATTGGACGTTCACGGTAGTTGAACTTAGCAGTATGGAGGCAGGGATAGTTTTGGGGAACGTGATAGGAAGTGACCACTTTTGATGAAATTTGAAAATTTAAAAATGAAAAAATAAGAGCAATTAATTGCCAGCTTAATGCTAGTATGAAACATAGAGGTCCTTGAGTGTCTTCTCTTGTAGTCATGAGGCAGTCTGTACCGATGATGTAAAAATACTGTTTCAGAGGAAAGTATCTGTACTCTTCCTAGCTTTCCTATATTTAAGTTTAGACCACGGTAGCCAAGAGTGAGACTAACAGACCTGGAGTGGAGATATTTGGGTGAATAAACTTGAGAATCTTAAATCCTCAATGTCTCTAAACTCCTCTGGGTGGGGAAGCTGCCTCTCGTCCCTTGAAAGTGAAATACTCTCCTTTCACACGGACATCGTGTAAAGACTTCACCTGAGGAAGATTCCTCTAAAGATGCTGTGAGTTTTCCTCAAGATCTGTGCCTTTTTTAACCTATAGGTTGGTGACTAAAATCAGTTCTTCCCTCAGCCCAAACCATAAAGAACAAATCTTGTTCTGGAAAGAAAGAGACTTCATACTAAAGGAACAGAAAGCTTTTCTTATAACACATTGAATGAGATCTGTCATTAACCATTCCTGGTGCACTGGTCACCCATTACTCCCAATAAAGCCTTCTGGTGCTCTTTATGGCTTTTTAACACCAAGTATATTTATTAAAAAAGAAGAAAGTTATGAAATATCCTCATAGCTTTCCTTCATAAATTAAAAATAAAAGACAGAATAAAACCAAAAACAAATAGAAGTAAAAAAGATCAGAAAACACAAACTCTTATTAAACTGCCAACATCATTTTTCATAAAGATTAACATTCGGATTCTTACATTTCTGTAACAATAGAAAAGACTCACAATAGTCTAAACAACTTTGGTAAAGGAACAAAATTAGAGCTCCAGCCCTCCCCAATCCCACGACTTATCACAGCGTTAACCAATTGTGACAAAATAGCATTGATATCAAGATAGACAAATCACCAAAGTACCAATATAAAGTCCCCAAATAGATACCCACATAACAGACTACCAGTTTCTGGCAAAGATGCAAAAGCAATTAAGTGGAGAAAATATTGTACCTTCAATAAATATACTGGAACAACTGGATATCTACATGCAAAAGTCCCAAACCTCATAGCTTATCAAAAATGTGTTAAGACATCCAAAAGTCAACTCAAAATGGCTCACAGTGGGGTAGTTAAAGTAAAGGCAGGTGTGGCCTATGGTGCTCTTTAAATAAGAAAACAAATTATAGCCCTCAGTAATATTTTCGTTCTGTGGGTTTGATGTTAAAGATGCATTCATTCTTCATGACCAAATGGCAAAGGGAAAGAGTTAACAGGGAAGAATCCATCTTAAAACTAGTTAATAGTTTTAACTACTAGTTAATAGTTTCCACCACTTCATCAGTTGCACCCAAACATTTCTTTACTTGGCTAATAGATTATCAACTAAAAGTTAGTCAACTATTTATTACACACACAACCAAAAAACCTGAAAAAAAAACCCAAACCACAGTAATTTAAACAGGATAGTTTATTTCTCACATAAAAGATGCGGAAAGCAAGTGATCCCGGGCTTCCTGGCAGCCTCGCACTTTCCCCGGAGAGCCAGCTGTTTTTATCTGGCTGCTCTGCCTCCCTCACTGAATGGATTGCACCCTCTAGATGAGTCAGAATTCAAGAAGCCTGTGGAGGTCCAAAGTCAAGTTTCCTCTCCAACTAGGCAGTGGGAGAATCTGCTGCTCCTCCCTTCTGGCTCAGCTCCTTGAAACTTTCTGAAAAGATCCCTACAGCGCTTCTACTTTCATCTCCTTGGCTAAATGCTAATGTCATGGCCTTCCATAGCTGTGTGAGGGTCAAAGAATCATTCCTCTATAGCTGGGCATGTTGGCACACCGAATATAATTATAACTGAGATAAAAGTGGTAAGTGGTACTTGCTGGTTATGAGAAGTTTCTGCCTCAATTGAGATAGCTGTTATTCATTCAATACCGGTTGAACACTGTGGGAAGGGCAAGGGAAAAGGAAGAGAAAATGAAGGCAAAGAAGAAGAGTTCCTGATGTTTCAGGACTCATAGTATGAAGGGGAGATAGTTACATCATGAGGGAATTTATTCAAGAGTGCCTGTTTCCCTCATGGCCCTGTCTATCCAGGAGGTGGGTGACAGAAGAAGGGCCATCATCAGTTGCTCCTGGAGTTTGGTGGAAATGTGTCTTTTGAAGAGAATGGGCTTGAAAAGCAAGGAGGCTTTCTCCAGGGAAATGGAGGGGTGGTGTGAGCCAAGATGGAGGATGAGAAGTGGTATCTCATGTCCGGGATGGATCTACCTGGGACTCTTGGACTTAGCCTTCCATGAACTCTGAAATTTCCCCTTTTGCTTAAACTGTTGAGGAATATCTGCACAGGCAACAAGAGTTTTGGCTGTTTCAGCCATCCTTTGGAACCAGTCTTGTAAAAAAAAATCTGTGCGTCAGGCAATGCCATTAGCATGCACTGGGATAAGTATGCTCGCCTGATTAGCTGGGATCGCTCCCAATTTAGCACAAGAGACCTTTCATTCTAGGAACCCCTTCAGTCTCCAAAAGTTCCAGATCGTTAGTTACCAGAAAACAAAAAGCTGTACATGTGTTCTGTGAAGAAGAGCAGACCAAGGGGAAATAGAGAGGATTTACCAGTGATTGACTTTTTCTCACATGTGTGAAACAATAGAAACTATGTGATTCAATGAGTGGACAATAAACAACTTAGTAGATTCTGAGGAGGTGGGGAGAGTACAAAGCCAGTGTTGGTAAATATCATGACAGTCCGCACATGGGTTTACTTGCCTTAGAAGGGAACTCTAGAAGGGAACTCTAGAAGGGAAGTCGTGTGACCTGGTTGTGGATATGCAGGGCTGAGTTTGGAGCCTGCCTCTATTCCTTACTGAGTTGTTTGAGATTTGGCAGGTTAATTAATCTCTCTGGGCCTCAGTTCTCATCTGTGAAATGAAAACAATAAAAGTGCCCATCTCATTGGGTTGTGAGGGTTAGATGGGGTGGACCAGAATAAGTCCTCAATACATTCTAGTTACTATCATGAATTGCTTAATGAGGGAAATGTGTTGCCAGAAACGTTCCATTAGGTGGCTTCATTTTAAGCAATTTTATCATTGCATGAACGTTGCGGTGTGTGCTTACACAGGCTACGAGAGTGTCAATTTCACTGGATGACAAAAATCTCATAAGACCACTGTCATATACGTGGCCTGAAGTGCTGAGATACAGTGTGGGAGGCTGGAGGTCCTATTGGAACTGTTCTGCAGGGATCAAGGATGGATGACTGCGAACATGAAAGACGCCTAAAATGCTGCTGAGAGTTTCTTTCTAGGCAAAGATTGTTTAGATTTGATTTTGTTTGAAAGATGTTTCTGATAGGGCCATTCGGAGATAGATGCTGGTGATGATTTCTGACAGAATTTCTTTGCAAAACTCTTTAGGGCTCCTTTAAAATGCATTTTGCTGAACTTTAAAATGAGAATCATCTATCTGCTCCCAACTATCTAAACCTGGGGTTATTCTGCCTTCAGCCACTTTAATGAAGCTGTTAGAGTGACAAAGTATGTCACTGGGCACAGCGCTGGAGACACAGGTCAGGAGACCCTCTAGCAGCAGATTTGTGATGAAGCCATCAACAGGAGGGATATCTGTCTCCATTACCCACTGCTGGCCCAACTCTGGGAGTTCAGAGGGCTGGAAGGAGTTCAATTACAACAGTGTCTCCGACCAAATCATTCTCAGGATGATAAAATATCATCTTCTACTTTTTAAAAATCAGGGTATAATCTTCACACATAAAGTTATGCACTTCTTAATTATATACCAGCAGTATCAAGGCACACGACACAGTGTCTTAGGAGATTGCTTGGTGTTCTTTTCCGGCCATTTCACCCATCACCCAAGGTGACATCTATTTTGACCTCCAAAAGCATACATCAACTTTTCCCACCCTTGCACTTCACATAAATGGTATTATACAATCTGTGTTCTTTTGAGGTTGGCCTCTGTGGATAGTTAAGCTTGACTGTGGCAGTTTGATTGGCTTGAGAGCTGCCCAAAGGATTGATGAACCGCATTTCTGGGTGTGTGTGGGTAGGTTGTGGAGGTGTGACTTTGGTGCTGTATCTGATCTCCTGTTTTCCTGTGTAGCACCACTGTCTTGCTCTGTTTCCCAGCCATCATGAGCGAGCGTCTTTATTTCACTATACCCGGCAGCCATGATGTTCCTGCCTTGAAGCTCCATGACCATGGACTGAATCTCCTGAAACCACGATCTAAATCAGACCCCCCCCCTTCTTTATGTTGTAAGTATCAGATATTATGACTCAACAGTGGGAAAGCACAGCCTATATGAATCAACCTAATGTCTTTGAGATTCATCCATGCCATAGTGTTTATCAATAGTCTATTCTTTCATATTACCACGTAACCATCAATTTTACTCCTAAATTATAATTTTTGAAGTTAGCAACTTGACTCCTATAACATATAGATTGATCATGACTAAACTTTTATTCAGATTATTTTTAATGACGAAATGATTGGAACAGTAAAAATAGATTTCAGTGAGAGTGTGACTTCCTGAGATTTTTAATCTGTATTAGACACAATTTGTTCATGTTACTGTGAACAGGAATCCTTTTAATTGATATGAACAGGAAAATTGGTATCAGTTCATATTTTTCCTAACTTAACTTCTATCCTTCTAGAACTGTAAAATTTCTTAGTCAACAGAAATATGTACCCCATCCACTCAGATAATGCTGGAGGGCCTTCTAGATAATAGAACTAAGAGACATCGAGGGATCCCTTTGGTTCTGTTGATTACTTACAAAATATTTCCTGGTAATATGAACATACCTCAATGTATCCACTTGCTTGTTGATGAGTTTTGAGTTATTTGCAATCTGGAGTATTTTGGTTTGTCTTTTTTATGGATATGCATTCATTTCTTGTATTAATCTATTTTCTTGTCACTGAGATACAATAGTCAAAACCTGCAATTTAAAAGTATAGAGCTTTGTTTTGGGTCATGATTTCAATCCAGGTCAACTGGCTTCAAAGTCGAAATAGCATGTTAGAGGGTCATGATAGAGGAAAAGTGTTCAACTAATGGTAGTTCTGAGAGGCAGGGAAATAAGGACCTGATAAGCTGAATATTTCTAAAGGTGATATAATGATAACAACCACCTATTAGCCCAGTTTGCATAATAATCTTCCAAATTAACTTGCAAGTGAAGAACTGAAGTCCTGAGAGAAAAGGATTTTTGTCTAATCCCTCACAATCAGACATAAGGACATAGATTCAAGTATTTTTTAGCTTCTATACAGGAATTTTCCCTATTAGGCATTTTTTGTCCTTTATAGCTACAAGAGCTATTTCTTCTTTATAATGAAGTCTCAAATACAACTCAATATATGGGACAAATCTTAATTAAGCCTCAGGTGGAATAGAGGGATCAAAAGATGGTAGCTTTTCTGTGTGACTTCCCTGACCCTGGCGCTGTCTTGTTTTCACCTGCTGTAGGCCTGAGACCCTCCATGGGCCCCGGTGACAAGAGCTTTCACAGAGTAGGCCCTTTCAAAGCAACACCACTTTTTTGTTTAAAAATTCTAAAATCAAAAGCCTTTCTTTATTCAACTCAAATTTAATTGGACTACAAAATATATAATCAGGGTATCAGAGAGTACAGTGGTAACAAAAGTAGCAATTTTATGGGACACTGGGTGAGCCACGGCTTCCTGCTTCCCTGAGGTGCTTTGAACTGGGGGTTCCAGTGACCATGGAGACTCTTGGGTTCCCTTACTAGCAGGTATGTGGCAGCGGATAGAAAGATCTTTCCGAAGGGATTCCCCCAAAGTCCAAAAGCAAAAAAGCTTTGGCACTTGGGTATTTCTTTCATTCTCAGAAGCAAAGCAGTCTGACTGAAGTCCTTGCCATCCATCTTGTCCTTGTCCAGTTGCATGACCTGGCCTAATCGTTTCATTTTTCACGTCCTCAATTTAACATCTGTTCAACTGTATCACTGATTGCCAAGGGGACAAGTGAGGATTGCGTGAGATGCACAGTGCTCATGAGAGTTCCTGGCCCAGGAGACACTCAATCAAAATGTGTCCCCACCAGGCCTTCCTGGTGAGCAAAGTGAGCTTCCTGCAGGTCTTCCAGCCATTTCAGAACTGTGCTCTGTGACCATGGTGTGACTTTCTTCTCCACTTTCCTTCTTGGACAAAATGAGCCGTGCCATGCTGCAGCACAAGCTCAAGGGAGGGAGGCAAGGATGACATCAGTCTGAGGGCCTGCAGAGAGGCTTTCTTATGCAGTGATTTCTGTCAACACAGGAGGATGAGATCATCGACCCAGCTATTTCAAGAGCAGAGTCAGTGCCCCAGCTAGATACCAGGGTATCTGGAAAGCTGAAATTTTGCCTGACTTGAAATAACCATAAAATGTGTTGAGCCCAGTATGTGCAAAGGTCTGTGTAGTTTACACATGTTTATCTTTGTGTTACCCTGGAGTGAAAGCCTGTAGCAAAGGCACCATTGCTATTTTCTCTTACAGATGAGAAGAGAGCTGATATGCCCTGTCTAGAGTGTTTCACTTAGCAACCTGGGATCACACGACTGTACTTAGGCTGTTATAGTTTGGAGGCTGCAGCAGAGCTTCAAATTCAGTGATTTAATCAAAATTTCATTGTTTTTCCCTCATGCTTTGGTCTTCATACAAACTGCCAGGGATCATGCTCTCTTGGTCTTATCTCTCTGCTGTCCCTAGGGTGCTGCTGTCTCTGCATGGCTCCCAAGGACGCACCTTTGTGTCTTCATGCTGGGTGGCCTGAGCACAACATGCTTTCATTCCCTCTGGTCACATGTCATGGACAGGACTGAGAAATGTGGGTATATACAGTAATAAGGGAGGCATATGAAAAAGTTAAAATTCCAATATAATAAGAAAAAAAGCCATATTAGTGGACACCAAGAACTCTAGGTCACTGTACTATGCTGCCACTCGTTGCACGAGAAGTACTGGGCAGAACTTGACTAAGATGCTGGCATTCAACATGTAACTTTACCTTCAGCATAAACAGGCATTTGTAAGGATCTCTACACTGTGTGAGTAAATAAAATTACCAGACATAGCTGTGCACATAAGGAGTCAGCATGACATGGAGCACACACTGTGTACATGCAATGGGCCTGGACACACCTCACTAATTATGTCATACATCATTTCTCTCAGTCCAACACTTGGGAGATGTGGACACTAGGACTCAGCAAGATGGAATGACTTGCCTATGTCCATGCGTTTAGTCAACGCCAAATGAAAATTCAAAATCCTGGCAAATGGTCCTGAGCAGGTCACTTAACTTCTGTGTGATGATAACTTCTCTGCTTTGGTGAGTCCTCACAGGACTGGTGAGGGCCATGTATAGGCCGGCACAGTCAAAGCACCTGGAGTAGGGCCCCAGCACCTGGCAAGCATTCGTCAAGCAGTAAGACATTATCATGGCTAATGTGTCACTCTTAGCACTAATAGTGTCTTTCCACGCTCCCATGCATGACTGTTATCTAATAGTGTTAAATGCTATATTAGGAATGCAGATGGCTAGGAATGCACATAGAGTGAATAAAATTCTTTGGACTCTGAAACTTAAAAAGATATCATTTAAAACAAAACAAAAAAGCAAGGTTTTTGATGGACTTTGAAAAGAAGCATTGGGTTTTAACAGGCAACAGTAGGAGTCAGGCTGGGGAAGAAGTTGTTCTAAGGAAAGAAAACATCTCGCACTCAGGCATGAAGAAAAGGAATGGCAAGAATGTCAGGAGACAAGGAAGCACCATGGGTGAGAGGAAAGTAAGAAAGAGGGCAGGAAAGGCAGGTGGGCCAAAGCGCAGGGATCCTTTAGGGAGGATGGCCTTGTACCTGCAGGCAGTGGGGAGCCCTGGAAGGTTTCCGGCAGTGCTATGCTAGGGGGAGATTGCCATGGCAACATCTCTGAAGGAGAACTGGAAGGTGAGGAGGCCAGTGCCCTTCCCAGAGCCATGGCTGAGGTAATAGGTAATGAGAATCCAAATTAGAACTACTGTATGGCTCTGAGAAAGCCCAGGAGAAGATGAACAAGGACAATGTGTGGAGAAACAACTAAAGGATCACGATGGTTTTGTGTACAGAGGAAAGGCAGATAGAGCACTGAAGCAGGAATAGCTAAACCCATCAACTGAAGCAGACCACTAATGGTTTAAGCCTCATAGTATATGAGGCTATCAGACTACTGTAACAAATTAGTAAAATATTTCTGGCTGACTTTCACTAGAACTTGAACTATTCATTCATTCACTTATTTGTATACTTAGCCCTATGTCTATATTAGACAAGTTCAATCAGTCAAGAGATTATGTCTGCTTTAAATAACACTCATTTAGCAAGGTATAGTGTAGGTGTCATAGTTATTTTCCTCTTGCTGCTGGGACAAAATACGTGACACCAAATTTTAAAGGAAGAAAGGTTTATTTACCTCACAGTTTGTGATGGTTTCAGTCCATAATCAGCTGGCTGCAAGGTAGAGTGAAGTGTGGCAGAGGAGCAACAGTTCATAGCTGCATAAAACAGAAAAAGCAACAATTAAAAAGGGAGAAGTGAGTGAGAAGACTCTTTCTGGCCCCTATATTGTATGTATGTTACTCACCCAAGGGTGGGTGTAGAACTCACACTTGTAATCCCAGCATTGGACCATGAATAAGTCACAGACTTTAGAAGACTACTCCCATAACTGCATGAAGCTTTGGGGGGAAATGCAGACACAAATCATAATGTCCTGTCCCTGATCTCCAAAGACTCATGAACATCCATTATACAAAAGGCATTTGGTCCATCTCTAGGACTTGCCAAAATCCTAACAATTTCATCATTGCTGAAAAGTGCAAGTCCCAAGACTCTTCCAAGATCTAAGGTAAGCTCTTAGCTGCAAACCCCTGTACAAATGAAAATTTAAACACTTCCAACATTCAATGGCACAAGATAAACATTACATTCCAAAAGATACAAAACACTGGGACCAAAGCAAGTACAAAATCTGGCAGGGCAAATATTAAGTCTTGCAGTTATATATTCAACATTAGGGGCAATCTGTGGCAAATTGTGAGCCCCAGGGGGCTTGCATGGCTCTGTAACTATGATATTTTCAATGCTTTTGGTTCCCAAAGCTTCTGTCTTAGGTCTGCTTTGCTCCCTTGTTGCAACTTTCCTTATATGATCCATGTTTCTGGCTTTTCCAAATTTCTGGGGTCTCCACTGCACTTGTGACTTCACCCTCACAGTTTCACACATTGGCCTCAGGAGCACACTGCCTGGCATCCTTGGTAATCTCCTGAAATTTTTACAGAACTGTAACTTTAGAACTGTTGTATGGTGCATGTGCCTAAAAGCAGGGCCATATCGATAATGCCAAAGTCTGTTGCCAGCTGGAGCAGTAGCCAGATTTTCTTCTTTCTTGGCTGAAGGGGTTGAATGCCTGAATTGCTAGGCACTCTGAATCCAAGTCTGAGGAACAAATTCTCTAGGCTGGTGCTGTTCTGGGACATAATGCTCTTCAGCTTTCTCCTCAAAGTACAGTCTTTCTCTTTTGCAGTTTTGAGGCTGAATAAGGTGATGACTTGCTGCTTCTTGTGATGCCCTCAGGCCATCTTTTATACTCTGTTCCTTCTCAGTAATTGAGATCTCCTCAGTTCTCTTTTCAGTCCACAGCTTCACTAGAGCTTTCTTTTCTGGTCAAATTCACAATGTTTTAACTCCTCCTGTTGGGTTCTTTGCTCTTGATTCTCAACATAAATCTTGCTAAAAGCCCCCAACAATAGCCATACCACAGTCTCAACATTTGACTGCCTTGAAATTTCTTCTGCCAGATTACTTAGTCCGCTCCCCTTAATCTCAGTCTCAGGCAAAGTCTCTGAGGAGCAAAATGAAGACAAACTTTTTGCCAAGCCATAACACATGTCATCTGGACTCCAGCAGCCAATGCAGTCCTTCTTTCTAGCAGAAACATCCTGAGGCTTGTCTTTACCAGCAGGGTTCCTATCAACCTTCTAGACTTCTGAATTCTCACCAAAATCTCCCATGCAGAGCAGCATAAGGTATTACAGCTCTACTGTTTCATTTGAGATTTATGAACCTTTCCAAACTCTTTCCACAAGCCATTCACAAAGGTTGTTGAACTACATGGCTAGGTACAATTACCTAACCATGGTATCAAATTCTGTGTTGGTTACTTTTCTTTTATTGATGGGACAACCTACTTGACAGCCAATTTTAAAGGAGGAAAGGTTTATTTAACTCAAAGTTTGTGGAGGTTTCAATCCATAATCAGCTGGCTCCCAGGTAGGGTGGCATAGCAGAGAAGCAACAGTTCATGGTGGAGGAAGACAGCAAAAGCAATAAGCAAAAATGGAGGAGTGTATGAAGACTCGTTCTAACCCTTATATTGTATGTAGTCTACCCACCCTTAGTAGGGTGTAGCATTCACACCCATATTCCCAGAACTGGACCATGAATCAATCACAAACTAGAAGCCTGCCCCTGTGTTTGCTTGAGGCTTTGAGGGAACATACAAACATAAACCATAACATTAAGCTTCTGTGACAAAAAGGTCTCCAAGTATGTTGGTTTGAATAATCAGTGCCTTAATTTTTCTTTCTCATGTTAGTTGAGAGTCAATTCTGAATTGGTACAAAGGCTTTGGTGGTAAAGGGAAGTAGAGTGCTTCAAACTTCAACATATAGCTTATATCTTATGATCCAATATGGCTGATTCAGTGCCTTCCTTTGTATGTACATTCAATCCAGTTGGAAAACTGGAAGGAAATGTAGGGATTGCTTTCCCTTTAAATTAATTATCCAGATGCAGCTCAAACAATTTCTATTCACACTAAATTACCTTTAACTTTCTCATATAACCTCATAACTACAAGGGAAGCTGGAAAATACAATCTTGAGTTGGACTCATGTATCTAGATTTTAAAAAGATCTGCCACCATGGAAGAATATTTTGGTAAACAAGTGCAATCTTTGCTGCTCTACTACATCAATAGCACCTACGATAGTGTAGGAAACTTAGAAGAGATCTAAACATTTTTTACTAAGTAATTGAAAGCTAATTTCATGTTCGGCTTTGGAGATACTAATGTGACATAACATACTCTCTGTTTTCAGGGAGCTGTTAGTCTATATTGAGGAAATGAGCAGTAAACAAATGAGTGTAATAGAATGCTGTGCTTGGAAGGATAACAGTCTGTGCAGTGTCCAGTGCAATAATTAACAAATGAGCAGCAGATCAAGCCAGGGTAGGAGAAGTTTAAAAAGTTGAATCTGAAAATGTGAGATATTTGCCTCACGTGGCAGGCATGGAAAGTCATTCCAGGCCGTATTACAGACTAAGACAACAGGCTTAGGAAGAATGACATATTTGGTAAGGATGGGTATAAACATGTGGAAAGAAGGAACAGCCAGGGAAGAAGAAAGAGCAGGCAGGCAAAGGCCAGGTCTGCAGGCTGTAGCCTTTATCCCCCAGGATGTGGTACCTACAGAGCTCTATAGAGCACAGATGCTTAAGGGGCAAGATACATGTGACACAGTGGTATTGCTACTTTTGGAAATTGCTTTGGATACACTGAACAGAGAGGACAAGGTTATAGGAAGGAGGCACAACTTTTATAGAAGCCTCGTTATTTATCTCATAGACACTAATGTTTTATGCAAACACAACTTTCCATGACCTACTATATATCATAAATACAGCTAGACACATCTTTATTTGAAATCAATTAACATTGCAGTTGATTGTTTTTAAGACTGAAGTTAATTGATTTTTCTCCCTTCATCAATTTTATTCCTAATAGTCAAATTGTGCCTTCCTCTGTTTGCTTTTGCCTCCTCTGCTGAAGTCTATAAACTGTAATTCAGCAGAACATGGAGTGCCCTTGGGAAGGTCTTGTGCTTACTGCTGAACTAAGAGTGGGATGAAAGAGAAGATGCCAAGGCTCTGCTGAAACACCACATCCAGACCATGGGAACCTGGAGAAGTGAGGGATCCAAGGGCTCACCATCTGTCTCATGTAACTTGAAAGAAAGCTGAGCCAAGAGACGTGCAGTGGTGTGCCCAAGGTCACCCAACTGAATGGCTGTGATAAAACCTAGGGCTGGGACACAGGTCCTTCCTACTCAGATCTTCCCCACTGATAGGATCACACTTCACAGTTTAAGCAAGTGACTTTCTAGACTTCTACTCTTCACTCGTTTTATGGTAGTCCTGAGATTTCTTTCACTTCTAAATTTTCATGATCTATACAGTTTACATTTACATATTTTGTGAATATTTCCCTACCGATGTAGTACACATGTACTGTATGTGGTTATTTAATAAGAATTATCCAGACATTTTAATCTCATAAGCAGCATCAGAAGGCTCACCAGTCCTCTACCCCTGGAGGACCAGTTATCAACACCACCAAGGATATCACCAGCATCATGACAGCTTCCCATTCTTAGCCTGCAGCCAGTGTAATAAAGAACCACCTGCATCACATTGGGAACCTCTGATCATTCCTTCCCATGGACTCTTAGTGAGCAACTTACCTCCAGAATCCTAATATACTTCTCATAACTGAAAAAGCCATAATAAGATCTTAATTTACCATTCCCCAAATAGCATGCTAGTTTGGATCTTAAATGTTCCCCAGCCTAGATGTTTCTAGAACAATTTACTGCAGCCACTTTTGCTCTAATCCTCCCCTGTCATCTTCCTAGATGGTGAGACTTGCCATGGTTTAGGTTCTGTCTTACCTCATTCTTTGCCAAGCCTGGAAGATCCTAGAAACTATAAGGTAGTCCAAAAATATTTTAGTGAATGAGATCTCATGCATTCAAAACCACAGAGACAAGTTCTACATCTGTGGATGTAATATAAAACTGAGCTCTTAATTTGGAAAGGATCAGCTAATTAATATGCAATGTCAGCAACCTCCTATATTTTATGGTAAAAAACAGAACTGCATGTCCCTTGGCCCAGTCAATTTCCTGTTTATTATCACATTAGACCTATCCAGGGCAGATGGAAAATTTGAAGGACATCTTCAGCTATTAAGACTGCCATAAATCTTTCAGAATTGCATATGAATATCTGATACTCCCCATTAACATTTTTAGAAATTAGGATTCATATAATTCCTTGATTAAGTGGGAGCTCTTTTCATTACATAATTCTGCTCCTTTTAGCTGTATATTTAGTTCCCCAAATCTGTAATACTTGGTCTTAAATTCCTGATTATATTAATGTCTTTTTAAGGATGGTTCCGCTTGTGTTCCATACCAAGGCCCTTGTTGGTACTCTCTCTGACCTTTACTCTGCCTAAGTATTTTCCATCATCGATTAATGGTAAGAACAATGGCTCTAACCCTTACCCTCTGCTCCCTGTGTTCAGCAGAGATATTTGCCTGTGCAATCTCCAGAACAGTGCTAAGAGGTAAGGTCTGCACCAAGCATCTCCATTTTGCATATGGTAGAACAAAGCCATGGGCTCCTTTTCACCTGCTCAAAGTTACAGTCATAAAAAGGAAGGGCTGAGGTTTGAACTTCGAGCTGGTCTGACTCTATAGATATTCTTCTGATATTGCTGGTAGGGACAGAAGTCAAAGTGGCATGCGTAGAGCTGCTACTGCATCCAGGCACTGCACTGGGTGCTGTGCACGCCTCAGTCATTCTATAGCCACATTATAAAGCACATATTTTGTTCTCATATGTACAGAAAATAGGGCTTACAGATATTAAATAGTTTCCCCAAAGTTAAATAACTACTAATTAGTGAAGCCTAGGTTCCAGTTCAGTTGCTGAGGCTTTACACACTGTACTTTCTTTTCTTTTTTCTCTTTTTTCTTTTCTTTCTTTTAAAGTAAGAACTTCAGCCTTAGCTTAGTTATAGTGAAAGGTTTACATCTGTGCAGAGCAGACAGAAGTTGGCTGGTGGAGGCCCAGGTATCCCATGGCTTTGAGGAAATCATGGAAACTCTCCCACTTACATCATCTCCAGCTGTAAAATGGGTTTATGACACATTTCTCTCTCCAGCCATAAAACTGTGGGAGGAAGAATTTTAGAAGTGAGTAAACTACCTAAAACTACCTATCTCTAGTTCATACCATACAGCTAAGGACCCAAAAGCCCCTATGTAGCTCCTTTGCTTTGCTTGATGATGACAAAGACAAGACTAGGATCCCCTGAATGAGCCTCTACTTCCCCCAAAATGCTAAGCTTACACTGAATGTTGCAAATATAACTCTCACATTTGTAGAAATTAATGTATGTACCACAGAATTTTTGCATCTGAGTCATCAAGAAAGGAGAGAATCAATGATATATTCAGCTTAAATCAAAGGAAATTTTGTAGAACAGAATGAAAATCAGTAGCAATGTTGCGATGAATTTGCTAAAAGATACAAATCAAGGTGACCCTCCAAAGGTCACATAGTAAAACTTAAGGTGTTATCCTTGCTACACGCACGTATCAATTTTATCTGCAGTGGATTACTATCAGTTTTCTATGACTTCCATTTCTGCAGAGCTGTAAAATTGCGTTCTCACTAAGAAGTCAGTCAAAGGTACAGACATAGAATCTGAGGATTCCTGGAAGGATTTTGACAATCAAAGAACTCCAAATAATGTCTTTTTGGACAATTTCTAATTTGTACTTAGACATGAAATGGAAGGAATTTCAATCCCTTTCCACTGTTAGCATTTGTTATTTGCCTGCAGGTGTGCGGAGCAGTGGAGAGCTCCGCTCTGTCTGCTCCTGTTCTCATGGGGACACTTAGAAGTGGCTCATTTTCACTTTTGCCCATATTCTGCTGACGAGAGAAAGGTATGGGAGCAGAAGAAGCACTAAATGCAAATCTGGTTCTTTGAGGGACAACGGGAGTGAGTATTTGCTGAACAATGTCATTCTCCTGACTTGCAGTCCATATTAGGTTGTGCTAAAGATGCAAAAAATCAGAACAGAGAAACAACTCTGTAAACAGTCGAGAACAAGCAGCTTTTAGACAAAAAGTTCTTGTACTGACCCTTTGTCCCCGAAGTGGCAGAAAATTTGATCAGCCAGACAAAGGTCAGGCTTGGAAATAAGCTCACGCAGATGTTTTGGCTTCTTGATTTAATGTTCCAGTAGGGACGTTTTACTCTCATTTGCATGTCAAATGGGTGTTGGTCACTAAAAGTCAGTCAAGGGATATGGTTCCTAGGACATACCTGACTCTTTGAGTCGGCAGAATTGGCTGGGAGGGTACCAAGTGACACAGTGCTCATCTTGAGCATTGATTTGACTCCAAGAATTTGAGAAACTATTTTAAATTGGAAAAAAAGGATAGCTCTTCCTAGGACACATAAAGATCATAAATGCTATATAATATTTCTTATACTTTATTTATTATCTATTTATTTATGTGGTACTGGGTATTAAACCCAGGACCTTCACACTGAGCTACATCTCCTACTACCTCTTCCAATTTTTGTTTTATCTTATTTTTATTTTGAGACAAGGTCTTTCTGAGTTTCCCAGGCTGGGCTTAAACTTGTGAGCCTCCTGCCTCAGCCTCTCAGAGTGCTGAGATTACAGCTGTGTACCACCATGCCTGGCTTCATTTTTATTTTTACCTGAAGTGATAGGAAAGCAGTGGATTACGATCAGTTTTCTACGTTTTCATGGTAAAAAGCTGAAAAGGGAGAACGACCATTTCCAGTGTATGATACCTCTTGGGGTACACCCCCAGGCAAGACTTGGGGCGCAGTGAGATATACAGATCATGGCACAGGCATTCAAGCCTAGAGCAGCGCAGAGTCAAGGTGTGGTCCTGTGCGAGGCCCGGGTGGGAGGAAACGGACTGGGGAGCACTGCTTTCCCTCCTCTCTCACTCAGTTCTTCTGGTTCTTTCTCACCATCTCCATCAGCCGGTCGCAGCCACTTATGAATTCCTCCCCCTTGTGGCAGTGCTGTGCATAGCACTTAGCCCTCGGACTGGCTCTTAGGAACACTGCCTGGGCTGGTCCCAGAAAACGTAAAAACTAACAACCGTTTAAAAGAGAACTCTAACTCAAGCTTAATTAAATTTCTCTGTTCTTCTATTAAGGAAAAACTATTCTTTGCATTTTTTCCTTAATCAATTGACAGCTTAGAAATATCACACAAATTTGGAATAAGTCCTATAGTATATGTTAGACTTTTGTCTAATATATTAGGGAGACACGATCACACAAGGATACTAGTGATGGAAAGTGAGTTCAGCAAGGTTAATAGTGGACGGAGCAGCCATGGACCGAAGGAATCAATGGAGACGTGAAGATAGGTCTTCAGCTATCTATGGTTACTACGACCTACAAAAGGCAGATGTCACTCAAATCCGTATTTCAGACAAGGAAACTAAGAGACAGCTGACAGGTCCCGTGGGCCCCTGCAGAGTGTCAAGGCTGGGACTGAACCTTCATCCTCAAACATCGAAGCCTGTGCTTCCACTGCTTGCCTAGGGAACACTGGATTTCAGCATCTTTTGTGAGACTAACTTTACCTCCTGAAAATTATGTCTTAACTTGAAGAATTGACACCATCTTCTGGGTGTTGGAGAAAAAAATCTGAGTTCAAATATCTGCTCCGGTGTTGTTCTTGAGTTCAGGTGATCAAGCGCTCCAGAAGGTACATTTGGTAATAGCTACTAACTGGGCAGCTGTCACAGCGAAATGAGGTGAGGAATGACAGTCACCCACGGCCTGGCCGCAGAACATTCCCCCAGTGGGTGATAAGTTCACTAGTTATTCCAACATGGCACTGGGGGAGTTGAGGAGCCACTACCATGCTGCTGGAGACATTCAAGCAGAAGCCAAAGATCTCGGCTTTAGAATGAATTAGCTTAACATTTCATAGGCTGGATTCTCGACTCCCAGAGGAGCAGGAAAGTCACCAGAGTGAGTTCTGCTTATGGACTGAGTTGTGTTCATCAGCTTCATAAGCTCTAACCCCACTACTCAGAATGGGACCATATTCATTGACTTGAAAGGGGTAACTGAGTTACAATGAGGCTGATAGCACGGTCCCTAATTCAATCTGACTGGCATTCTCAAGAGGAGGGGAAATTTTGACACACAAAGAGACACCAGAGATACACACGCACAGAGAGGAAAGACTATGCAGTCAGCAAGCTAAAGAGAAAGCCCTCAGGAGAAAGCAGCCCCATGACACCCTGACTTTGGACTTTCATCCTCCAGAAATGCAATAAAATAAGTTTCCGTTGTTTAAGGGATATAGTCTGTGATATTTTGTTATGGCAGTCCTAGAAATAAGCATGTTATGTAATAAGGAATAGAAAATGTTATTTTGGTTAGTTACAAGCAGATTGTATTATGGGTGCCAGCTTGTGATATAACATGCGGGTCACTGTCATTAAAAGATGAGTCAATATTGAACTTGGTTTCCAAAAGTTCTCTCCTACATTGGACATAATAATAATAATAATTAATACAATGATGCAATACTATATCATTTAACAGGTACTAAGTACTTCCACCTGCCTGAGTTTGGCATATATTAGCTCCTCCAATCCTGACACATCTCTTTAAGCTCATTAATCCTATTCTTATTTCACAAGGGAGGCTATGACTGGCTACTTAACTTGTGAAGGGCCAAGTGCTTGGTGGTTTTCAGGAATGTGACTCTACCCAGAGCAGGCTGTCCTGAAGGCTTGAGTTCTCCCTATTTCCCATCAGTGTGTAGCTCCTGGTACTACTTTCTCCAGTTCCTTAGCATCCAGCCACTGGCTTCCCCTGTGCAAAGAAGTCTAAGAGGGAAATGAAACAGGCCTTGACTGTAATAGGAGCTGCACCTGGGTTTGAGTAAGGGGACAATGGGCCCTTTACGGCCATTGTAAGAACACAGAACACTTCTCCAGTTGGCATGACGCTGTTCTTCTGCCAAGGTAAATGGAGCATGGACTGGAGGGCCAGTAATGAGCCACAAAGCCCTGCTATCCAGAGTCAGTCCAGCAAGTATAGGAAGAGGTGAGAAAACTAACTGCAATGCTCCTTTTCTGAAGACGTCATGTGAATAGTGTCTTTGTCTGCTGTGTTCAGCCCTCTTGCACAAACAGACTCTGGGCCAGATGCTCTTGAGCGCAGGTACAGGGGCTCATTAGCAGGGAAATGGCAGTGGGTAATTGGAATATGTAAATGGCATGGGCAAACAGGGTATTTTAACAATCAGGACCAGAAGAGAAGGAGCTTAATTTGGTGGCGAGAAAGGAACAGACTGCCCAGGGAGCCAATTACTGGAGCCAAGGGAGGGCTGCTCAGCTTAGCAGGGGCCCCACAGCCAGGGTGGATGGAGGGTGGGACAATGGGTGGGGTTTTTCCACCTCTAAAGTGCCAAGTGACCCATCATCCAGCCCTGCCTTTGCTCAGGTGCCTAGATGAGTTTCTTTCCCAAATAGGTTTTGCAGCTGAATCCTACTCCCCGGATCCCCACCACTTCCCTTCTGTCCCTCAGCAGCAGCTCTTGCTGGAATCGGCCCTGGTATTGCTCTGACTAAATCTGTTTCTTCTGTTCCCATCCTGTACCCCACATCCTCAGAAAGCCCCTTTCGAAGTTGCCCTGGATCACAGTAGTCCGTGTTTCATGCATCTCCTGGTCCCAGCGCTGGTAAGTCTGTAGGATTGCGAGCCTGCCCTATGAGCCCCTGCTCCCTTCAGGCTTTCCTCCTGCCAGCTCCACTGCCTGTGCTGGAAGCCCCATGCTTCACCATGCCTCCAAGCCTTTACCTGGGTGGACCCTTCCCTGCACTCTCCACAAGCAATGATAATGCAGTGGCTAAGCCAGGACTCTGGGGTCAGATAACCCAAGCCCGAATCCTGGAACAGCTACTACTTGGCCAACTAACTTTGAGCAGAATATTTCATCTGCTTCTCTGTGTCTTTTTCATCATAGCTCATCCAAAGAACCATAAGCACAGCACCTATCTCATAATTTTTTTGCAAAGATTAAATGAGATGATCTATATGGAACCCCTACAAAAGTTCTGCTAATGATGAGTATCTACCATGAGTCAGATCATTGAAAAGCAATAATGACTCGCAGGACTAAACGACTTTACATTTATTTATATCATCATTGCAACTGAATATGGAAGTTATTTTTCTTTATGTTTCGCATAGACGGAGAGCCATGCACAAAATGGCATTTGATTACTAAATGCTCTCTGGAAGATGAATGAATGAATTCATTCATTGGGTGGATTTAGCATCTTACCCAATGTAATTATTTAAAGGAAAAAGACTAAAACAGAATTAACGAACAGGCAAAATCAACTTACAGGTTAATATAAGAGTTGAAACCGCAAGATAGCCGGGGAACGAAGCACCTTTTCTACTTGAGAGTGATCTCGGTTAAAGCCTTTGATCTTGATCGTTGCCATCTGGGGTGAAAGCAGTGCCTTTGGCTCTAACTCATCCATCCCCATCGGGCCTGGCTTGAGCTGCCTTCTGAGGCTGCATCCAGTGTAACAAGTAACATAGTGCATGCGCCTCGCATCGCAGGCTGCCAAACTGTACCGTACTTCTGAGATTTGAAAATGATACGAAGACTGAGTGAGGAAAGAGAGCAGCAAACACTGTCCTCTGGGCTAGATGAGGAAACTGGGGCTAAGTAGAAGTCCAGTAGCTTGGCTAAAGTCACCAAACCCAGGCTGAGTTTTCAAGAATAAAGCAAATTCCTCAAGAACCCAAAAAACAACAAAAGCAGTGAGGCTGTGCGGAAAGAGGAAAGTTTCTACGTGGTTAGTGGGGATTTACACTGGTATAAAACTATAGCTATTCCTCAAAAACCTAAAATTAGACATTTAACTTGATCCAGACATTCACCTTCTAGGTACCTTGCTGAAAGAGCCAAAATTACAGAGATACACGCGTAGCTATGTTTATAGCAGCACAAATCATGACAACTCATCACATTAAACCTGCGAGCTGCCTATGTGTTCACCAGATGAAATGATAAACAAAATGTGGCACATACACACAATGGGGGATTACTTAGCCATAAAGAAGGGTAAACTTGAGTTATCTGTAGAAAATGGATCCCTCCTGGGACCATAAGTCAGAAGCAGATACTTAAGTACCACATGAATTCTCCTCTATGAGAAATCCACAGTATAAATAGTTTGAAGAGCAAAGTAAAAGATAGACTATAGGAAACAGGGAGCTAGGCCTTGCGCAAATGGAAAGGGAACCTAGAGACAGAAGACAGAAGATGAAAGGGGAGAGAAAGTAAAAAAGGTTGAAGTGTGACAAGCACATATACCAGATTCCCAGGATGAATGTCTCACACATACAAACTGATAAAAGGAACATAGAGCCTATAGCGGAATGCTGGACCCTTTCTCTCCAAAGGCATTTCTTTTTAGCCTGAGCTATCCCTAGACCCACCTTGCAGCCTGCCCTTTCTCCTCCAAAGAAGCATGGTTATGCTACCTGGCTGCAATGCTACACCTTTCTCACTGCCTTCTCCTGGAGGCAAATTAACACTCAAAATAAGCAAGCATTTGGGGAAGGGACTATTCATCAGTTACAGGTTTATGTGAGATTCTCTAATGGTGAGCAAGGTGTTTCTAAGTATATGCATGTTGGCGGCAGCATGGATGTAGTCCCTCAATAAGCAGCAATTGTGCAGGGACCATGTCCTCCACTGCCACCCCTTTGTTGAAATGTCCAGTGGAATCAACCTGCCACCAGATGGCCGGCTGGTCCTCAGGGAAGGAGTCATATTAGGGGTTCAGAGCTGGGCTCTGTCATTTTCAGGTCAGGCATGACGTGGTTTTACTGGCAGAAGTCACAACCACAGAGAGTATTTCTGAGTGAGATGACTATTATTGTCCTTTTGATGATTTATACTGCATAATTCCTCCACTACTTTGCATTTCTTGTACAAAAATAATAAAAATAAATTTTAAAGTGGTCTGGAGTAATGACATGCTTTGAGGACAGGTTGAGAGGACAGGCAGGGGATGCTGTGAACCTCAGCCTCTGCCCTGCTCACTTGATTACAGTCATAATAATCTGCGGCGCCCTTTTCTGTCCATGCCGCGTCCTAGTCCATCCACGCCTTGTGACAATCGCTTCCCCAGGAAAAGGACACCGCATGTGGGAATTGGGCACGGGGATCTTGGAATGTTTTGTACTGATAATTGTAATTTGTGTAGTTCACATGTGTATGTTTTTATGTAATGCTCAATATGGAGTCGAGGGTGGAGACTCCAGGGGGGTTTCTGGAGGCCCTCTAGATAACCCCTTTGTGAGGACTGGT